>WSYH01001488.1:0-104806 GCA_036426205.1 Ascaphus truei
CCGAGGCAGCACTCTATCCCAAATACACGTAGCACTCACACCGAGGCCGCACTCTATCCCAAATACACGTAACACTCACAATAGAGGCAGCACTCTATCCCAAATACACGCAGCACTCACACCGAGGCAGCACTCTATCCCAAATACACGTAACACTCACATCGAGGCAGCACTCTATCCCAAATACACGTAACACTCACATCGAGGCAGCACTCTATCCCAAATACACGCAACACTCACAACCGAGGCAGGACTCTATCCCAAATACACGTAGCACTCACACCGAGGCAGCACTCTATCCCAAATACACGCAACAATCACAACCGAGGCAGCACTCTATCCCAAATACACGTAGCACTCACACCGAGGCAGCACTCTATCCCAAATACACGTAGCACTCACACCGAGGCAGCACTCTATCCCAAACACACGTAGCACTCACACCGAGGCAGCACTCTATCCCAAATACACGTAACACCCACAATTCGTAGAAGAGTATCCGGATTCGTATCGAGCAGCACACTCGGCAGAGAACAACGGTTACCTTCACTCAGAAAGGAACATACCACACAGCAAAGCCACGTTTCCGGCCTGTCCACGTGTGGCACCTACCCCGAGGAAACCGGAAGTGACGGATCGCACTGGAGACAGTGCTGGAGGCGATCTCTGAACGCTGCGGTGTATGGGGAGAGAACAGACGGCCACACACACAGGGGTCACGGAGCGGAGGTGGTGTGGCGAGCTGCGGCACTATCCCCACCCTTTCACTTTGTGTGATACATGTTGTTTTTACACTTGTCTATTGTAAGTGTGCATTTTTAAGCATTACTATAAAATATCCTTTTTATACCATTGATCTGCACCATGGAGGTTTTTCTTTATTTTTCCATGCCCTAACCTACCTGACTGCTGAACGAGAGCATTACCCGGCCTGCATCTAGAAGACTTCATAGATTCCACGTTACCTGCTATTGCCCTTACACTACTACGATCCCGTGAGTAGGCTGCACAGAAGAGCCAAGAGAATCATCACATTTTTTCACGCTGAACTTTATTTCCTGCGCTTAGTTTGTTTTTTTTTCTGTTGTTTTTCTCCCTCATGCTCCCCCTGGGTTGTGAGAATATATAACGAAGGTGGTTAGCGGCACTATTAACAAGCTACTCTTCCAGCCCATTAGCATTATTACATTATGCATCATCCTTCTTTTTAATCCCATCACTGTCACTCATTCTTTGCAGCCGAGATGTTTCTTAACCCACGAGACCTCCTTTTTTTTTTAATTGCCAGTTTGCTGGCTTTCGAGGGTGACCCTTTGGTCAGGAAGTGGGGCGAGCAGATGGATTTCGGGCTCGGCAGCTGATGGATCAGGCATGGCGGGATCGTTCACGCCACGAGCGAGGGGTGCATGGGGGAGATGTGGGGAGATGGTTAGTGGTATGGAAACCGATGGGACGTTAGAGGAACGGGCAGAAATACTACGAATGGAGTAGATCAGGGGTGCTCAACGCCAGTCCTCAAGCCCCCCTCCTCCACCGCCCCCTCTCACCAAACAGGCCAGGTTTTCAGGACATCCCAGCTATCCCGGCTCAATCAGAGGCTCGAAGACTGAGCCTCTGATTGAGCCAGCTGTGCTGAAGCAGGGACTGATTGAGCCAGCTGTGCTGACGCAGGGACTGATTGAGCCCCCTGTGCTGAAGCAGAAACAGCCACCTGTGCCCAAGCAGAGACTGATTAAGCCACCTGTGCTGAAGCAGGGATATCCTGAAAACCTGACCTGTTGGATGCGTGGGGGAGGGGCTTGAGGACGGGAGTTCCGTGACCTGCTACAGACTGGAGCGGGGAGATAGGGAGGGGGAGGAGGGATGGTCTGTGTGGAGTGGGGGCACCGCATCAAGCGGAGAGCAGAGAGAAGCCTCAGCCTGCGAGGAACTTAAGCCCCGTGTCCAGCGCCGGCCAGCAGGGCCGCCCTGTGCTCTCGGACCCCCTTGCATTGCGGGGTTTAACGGCACGTACGTACGCCACTGATCTCATCCCAAACTGATTAAGTGGCAGCTTGAAGGTTGCGCGATGCGATCATGTCGCTTGTGATGTCATCGCCGATGTCATTTGTGAATTGTATCCAAACATAGACAAAACCCTTCTCCTTGATCTCAGGAACCATCAGGCAAAATGTGGCAACAATATCTTAAGAGATGTCCAAATCCAACAGACAAACTATTTTCCTAAATATATATGAGATTGATCCACGGGAAGCAAACCAAAGACCCCCGTGAAACATTCGGCAATTACTGTACAGATGTAGCCGGCTTCATTGTACCTGCGGACGCGCTGTGTCCCAAGAGAGCGATAACAGCGTTATTATTACATGATTATATAACTATAATCGGTCAATCTCATAAGGGGAAAGAGAATTACATCCTGAGTCTAATAATGGCAAATAGATTTCTCCCTGGATCAACATCCTTTCTATGTTTAATTTATTTGGCATATCCCTTTATATCTTACATTTTTTTTAAGATGTCTTCCTAAAAATAATGTCTGTATCTATCACAAGTCTCCCTAGGTAGTAAATTCCCCATTGTAACTCCCCTTACTGTAAAAAAACAAAGCTTTGCTGCTGGTGACATTGCCATTCCTCCAATCCCTCCAAGGGATGACCCATGTGTCATTTGTAGTGTCTTTGGGATGAAACGTTCTCTTAAAGCGTCTTGTGTTGAGCTTAAATATATTTGCAAATTGTTATCATAATCCCCTCTTAGACAAGTCCTTTTTCTAAGGAGGTAAACAATCCTCATAAATAATATTTAGTTCAATGGGATGGGTGATATTTGCACTTGGTATAGTTCCATAATGTCTTTATTATGGAGCAGTGCCCAAAACATTAGTACATATTCAATGTGTGGTCTTACTACAAGGGTGTGCTGCGCCCCCACTGCCTGCTAGCCCTGTGCTTGCGCCCCCCTAACCTACAATCCGACGTCAAATGAGGCATGGGGTCACGTCACCCGTGGTGCCATTTAACGCGCGTTGCCACGGTGATGCGTCCCGTCACATGACCCCGCTGCGTCATTTGGCGATGCGTCGCCGAAGACAAGGTAAGAGACACTGCAGAGGCCTCACCCATTCCCCCAGCACTTAATTTAAATGCCTTGGGGAAGAGCGCGGGGCCTCTGCCACCACCGTGCCCCCCCCCCCCAAGAAAAATCCTGCGTCCCCCACTTTGCGCACCCCTGTCTTACTATGTAGTTATACAGGGTCAAAATGATGCTCTCTTCCCTTCAAACTATACCACAAGTTATGCATGATAATATTCTGGTAGTCTTAGCAGCTACTGCCTGGCATTGAGCACTATCGTTAAACCTGCTGTCTACAAGCACTCCTAAATCCTTCTCCACCAAGGGTTAACCTAATTCTGTCCCATCTAGTTTGCAGGTAGCGTGATTATTGATGCTTTCTAAATGCAGAACGTGACATGTTTCTGTATTAAACCTCATCTGCCATTTACCTGCCCAGAAAGCTTCCAGTCTCTCCAAGTCCTTCCGTAAGGAAATTACATTCTGCCCTAATTTGACTTCTTTACGTCATTTTGTTACATCCTTAACTCCGCATCTTCACACTTACCAAATGCACCTGGGACAATGTACTGCAGGTGTCTTGATATATTGACACTTAAGAGACATTTTCACCCTGCATCTCTTAACATAATGCCAGCATTGATGTTTTGCCTAGACGCCAGAATGATTGAATATGAGTCAACTAGCATTGATTTCACTTGAATGCAAAAGATAGAATTGTACAGAACAGGGGAGGCAGACTGCAGTCCTCAAAAAGCTACCAACAGGTCAGGTTTTCAGGATATCCCTGCTTCAGTACAGATAGGTCAATCAGTGGCTCGGTCTTGAACGGCACCACCTGTGCTGAAGCAGAGATATCCGGAAAACCTGACCTGTTTGTGGCCCTTTGAGGACTGGAGTTGGCCACTCCTGGTATAGAAATCCCCTTCCTGTATACAGTACACAGTAGCCATGGATATAGATAACAGGGTATGCTAAAAGGGGTCTTGTAGAACTAGATGGGAGCTATTCAAAATCAACTGACATTCATTCATGGAATAGACTGGTTTAAAAAACAAACATTTCCATTAATCATGGGAATAGCCAAAGAACAGCATGGCAACATATAGCCAGCATGGATACGGTGCGGAGAGAATATGTAAATACATAGATGTCCGGAAGAGTGAATGGGCTGAACGGGGGAGGGAGAAAGCCGTTTGGAAACACTACCAATGGAATGGCGTCGCCGCAGAAAAGTGAGCGGGCGCGTGCTGTGCTCTGGGAACGGAGCGATGCGCCTGGCTGTGGTGCCTTTTCATTGTTTCTCCGTGTTCTGCATGGCGATGTCAAAAGTGTGTTAACCTTTTCCCAGCCAGAGGAGCCAGCAACGCATTGCCGTGGCAGTGACGGGGTTAATGGGCTCTTCTCCCGTTCGACCCAGATCGGCAGTCCCAGAACCACCCCGCTACCTCAAGCCTGCCAGCGGTTCTCACGCTAAGACAAGTGTCAAAAGATGACGCACGGAGATGCATTTCCTGACAACGTGTGTGTCGCTTAATCCCTCCCTATCCCATTCTCCCAACACACACACACACACACACCCCCCCCCCCAGTGAATGAATAACCTGCGATGTTATGGAAATAGCAAAGAAATAGGCCCAATCGGAGATATAAAGGGTCATACGAACAGGTTTGATTTAGTGTATCAATGTAAAGGGGGGTTAAGGCTGCACACCACAATATATAAACAAATACATACAGTTTACCGGTGCTGCTGGTTCAAGGAAGTACCTGCCAGGAATTTCCAAAGTACACTGAGGAAAAAGGAGAGAGATCCAGCGCTACACGGATTTCAAAATAATGAATTTATTGTGCCACACGACGTTTCGACCAACAGGTCTTTTTCAAGTGACAAGGCATAGTGTATCACATTCACAGTGTGACTGAGCTTTCTGTCACAAAAGAACAGACATAGATTGATTACATATATATACTGTACAGGCATACCCCGCTTTAAGGACACTCACTTTAAGTACACTCGCGAGTAAGGACATATCGCCCAATAGACAAACGGCAGCTCACGCATGCGCCTGTCAGCACGTCCTGAACAGCAACACCGGCTCCCAACCTGCACCGAAGCTGTGCGCAAGCGGGGAGACTATAAAGCCTGTTACACATGCGTTATTTCATCAGTTATGCACGTATATAACGATTGCCGTACAGTACATGCATCGATAAGTGGATTAAGGGTAGTGCTTCACTTTAAGTACATTTTCGCTTTACATACCTGCTCCGGTCCCATTGCGTACGTTAATGCGGGGTATGCCTGTATATATATGTTCTGCTGTATATGGGCAGCTGTTTGACAACCATAAGTAACAGATGGACACCTTTTTTTGTCCATTACCAGAGCCATGTCAGGCAGCAGAGACAGATGGAGCAGGACGTTTAGAGTCTAGACATGCCACGAGTGGGAGAAGGCGACACTAATTAACCTTTTCATGATGGAGGAGACAGCAAAAGATTGGTGTTTTCAGCCTTCTCCAGCGGCAAACAGATTTAATCAGCTGCTGCTGTAAGACATGTCAGGGTTCCCCGTGGAAGAGGCCAGGTTACACTCCTTGACATTATCCCATTTGGCAGCAGGGCAGTGCCAAGCCTGACGTCTACATAGTTACATACAGTAGTCACATAGTTACATAGGAGAAGGTTTTGAAAAAAAAAGACATGCGTCCATCAAGTTCAACCTGTGCTAAATGGAGTCTAGCAGCAAAGGGATTAACTAAATATGTGTCCACGTAGCAACTTCATTCAACATTTCCATGAACCTTTACCCTAAGGATGTACATGGCACTGCATAGGTCCTTGCCCGCCAGAGACCCTTATGAAGTACTGAGTACCTCATGGGCACTTGTTCACCTTCCGTGGGGTGATTGGGCTGGCTTGCTCTGACAGAGCCCTCAACCGGACCAAAAACGGAAGTGGAACCCACATCCGTTTCTGGGCATTCGGCGATAACATGACCCGACAGGTCCGATAGCACGCTGGTGCTGCTGGAACCCCTGGCACGCTAAAGGGTTAATAATCTTGAACAGACATGCGCGCAGAGCGCACCGGGGGTTAATGACCAAATATAGAGAGCGGTGCTCTACTCGTATACAGGTGCATGCATGAAGTGAGTGAATGTGAACATGCCAGTGATAACACAACACCTGCTGGGTGTATGATGACAAATTTATTCAATAAAGTTTTAAAAAAAACACACAAGGGTTAAAAATTAGGGGTCCACAACAGACCAGAACACATTCAAAGCAAGCGGTTCCTAGATCGCTGCTCTAACACTAACATGTGCCAGACAAGTTACTAGCAAGACAGCGCACTCTGTGCACACACAACACATACACAAAAAGACACTGTGGTCACAAGAATAAATACCCCATGTAGCAGACTGTTGGGGACCCCTAATTTTTAACCCCCGGTGCGCTCTGTGCGCATTTCTGTTTTTGTTTTGGGGACTCCGTTTATTGGTGCCCTCTTTAGGAGTGGTTTGAGGAGGCGCTTACGCACTGATAGCAGCGAGGGGGGGACCTGTATGATTGGACTGCTCCAGCGCGGGAGTTCATCTGTATTTTGGTTCATAATCTTGGCCTGAATTATTCTGTCTCCACCTATCTTAATGATCATATTTTATAATAGGTAATGCGATGACAAGGTGCGCAGCGCAGTACATGGTTTTGCTGGCATTGTTTGCCCCTGCCGCCAATTTGCTTACTATGTAACCCCTGAGGAAGTTCGACCTGAACGAAACGCGTAGGAGCACCTCAGAGAGGACTGAAGGTATCTACACCAGCAGCCACGAGAAAACCAACCCCCTTCAAACTTCCAGCTCCTAGCACTTTACCATCGTGCGCCGCGCCGGCGGCCGGCTATTTCACGGGCAGAACGCTTGGAAGAAGAGGAGAGGAGTCTGGACCCCAGAACGGCTCCTGCGCCGAGTCTGGACCCACGGTGGTCACAACGCCTGTTGTTACTCGCTGTGTGTAAGTGTATACTTCACTCTCTTCGTGTGTACAAGGGAAGATCTGGGATACGTACCTGCCGGTCGGGGGGCGTGTTGCCGTTTGCTTGCAGAGGGGGTTTCCCCCAAAATTGCCTGGTTGATTTGGATAAAATGTGAGCGAGATTATCCCCATTGTTTATGTCCCTTTCTGTACGATACATTATTGCACTTTATGCCCCTCTTCATTTTATGATTTTACCCGAGGATATTTACGCGCTGTTATTTCTTCCTGCTCGTACCTAAAGACACCTGCAAAGTATATATTTTTTCCGGAGCTGCACAACCCTGCGCAGTTGTAATTTTTTATAGCTTTAATCACAATCGGGATTTGCGCTTGTCTGTTTTTCCGTTTGCTCCCCAGGTTATTTTGGTACCCGAGGGACAGGCAGTAATTTGCCCAAGGACACAAGCCGAGCCGGCAGTGGGACTTGAATGATTTCATTCAAAACGCGGGGTTCTTACCACTAGACCTGGAGGTTCTCAACTCCAGTCTTCAAGACCCCCCCTCCTCCCCAAAAGGTCAGGTTTTCAGGATATCCCTGCTTCAGTACAGGTGGTTCAATCAGAGGCGGCACCACCTGTGCTGAAGCTGGGACATCCTGAAACCTGACCTGTTGGGGGTGGGGGGCTTGAGGACTGGCGTTGAGTACCCCTTCACTAAGCTACTCCTTCAAACAGAGTGGGAAACGTACAGGGAGGAAGGGAGCTTAGTTACAGGGATTTTCACACACAAAATGGACAGAGATTAGAGTTGATCAGTTCATATAGAAAAAGCCTCCACCTGATGTTATACACAGCCTTCTAATAATGCTCCCTTCTCATCTATCCAGGTCCCCTTGGTATATCCCAATAAGGGGTCAGTTTTACACTGTACTAGCTTTTGTACCCAGATGTAATATTGAATACATGTCCCCGCCCCCCCCCCCCCCCCGCCCCCGCCCCCTCCCCCCGGCCCCCCCCCCCCCCCCCCACTGCTGGATGTAGTGCGGGTTGAGATTTGTCTGTGTGTGTGTGTGTGTGTCTGTCTGTGTGTGTCTCCCATCGCTGCCGGAACATGTCCCCCCGCCCCCCCGCTGGCGACACATCTCCCCGCGCTGCTGGCACATCTCCCTGCCCCCCCCCCCTTCCCTTGGTACATCTCCCCTCGCTGGTGGCACATCTCCTCTCCCCCCCCCCCCTCCCTGCTGGTTACATCTCTCCCCCCCCCCCCGCTTGCCCATCTCCCCCCGCATTATCTCACATCACACACACCAGTGATTCCCAACCTTTTTTGTTTGGAGGAACCCTTTAAGTATTTCGTAAAATTTCAGGAAACCCCTATCTGGATGACACATGTTTGACAGGGGTAAATCACAAAATAGTATGTAAAGCAGTAGGGGTAATAAATAATAACTAACTCATACTTCTGAATAAAGAATGTGAATATATTTTGTAATGATTTTGTTTTAAACATCACCCTCCCTGTATCTCACATCACCCCCCTGTATCTCACATCACCCCCCCTGTATCTCACATCACCCCCCTCCCCCCACCACATCTCACATCAACCCTACAAATCAATGTCTCTCTCCTTCCTCTCCTCTCCCTCCTCTCCTCTCCCTGTCTCCCTCCTTCTCTCTCCTCCTCCTTCTCTGTCCTCTCCCCCTCCCCTCTCCTTCCTTCTCTTTCCTTTCCCCCTTCTCTCTCTTCTCCCTTTCCCCTCCCCCTCCCCACACACTCTCTCTCTCACACAAGTCACACACACATAGAAACACACCGTCACACCGTCACACCGTCACACTGTCAAACACACACAGTCACACACATTGTCACACTGTCAAACACACACACTGTCACACACATTGTCACACTGTCAAACACACAAACTGTCACACACACACACACACTGTCACACACACACACACACACACACACACACACACACACACACACACACACAGCACACACACACACACACCACATTCACACACACACACACACACACACACACACACACACACACACACACACCCACACACACACACCACACTCAACACACACACATCCACACACACACACACACACACACACACACACACACCACACACACACACACACACACACACACACACACACACACACACACACACACACAACACTGTCAAAACACACAGTCACACAACATTGTCAGTCAAACACACACACACACATTGTCCACACCTGTCAAACACACACAGTCACACACACACACACGCACACTGTCACACACACACACACACACACACTGTCACACACACACAGTCACACACATACACACACACACACACAAACACACCACACACCACACTCCACACACTGTCAACACACACACACACACAACACACCACACACACACACACACACGCAAACACACACCACACACACACCCACACAC
Organism: Ascaphus truei; assembly: GCA_036426205.1. Taxonomy (NCBI): domain Eukaryota; kingdom Metazoa; phylum Chordata; class Amphibia; order Anura; family Ascaphidae; genus Ascaphus; species Ascaphus truei. Next base: position 9,528 of record WSYH01001488.1, read on the forward strand.
CACACACACACACACACCACACACACCCACAACAACCACCCACAAACACACCACCACACACACCCAAACACACACACACACACACACTTAAAACACATCACACTTGTCATCAAACACCACACACACCTCAAACACACACACAGATCACACACCACACACGCACACTTCACACAACACACACAACACACACCACACACACACACACACACACACACACACACACACCACACACACACAAACACACACACACACACACACCACAACACACTGTCAAACATCACTACACACAACTTAAACACACAACACAAACACATCACACGCACACATTGTCACACTGTCAAACACACCACACACATTGCACACACTGTCAACACACACACCTCACCACCACTGTCAAACACACACACACACACGGCACTCAACAACCACACTGTCACACACACACAACTGACACACACACACCACACACACACACACACACACACACAACACACACACACACACACACACACACACACACACACACACACACACACACACACACACACACACACACACACACACACACTGTCACACACACACACACACACACTCACACACACTGTCAAACACACACAAACCACACACACACACACCCCACACACACCCACACACACACACACACACACACACACACACACACACACACCACACACAACACCCACTGTCAACACACGACCCACACACAGCACACACACACACAACACACACACACACACACCCACACACATACACACACACACACTGTCACACTGTCGCACTGTCAAACACACGTCACACCACTTTCAGTCAAACACACACACACACACACACACACACACATTGTCACAACTGTCAAACACACACAGTCACACACACACACTGTCACTCACACACACGCACACACTGTCACACACACACACACACACACACATTGTCACAATGTCAAACACACACACACACACACACACACACACACACACAGTCACACTGTCAAACACACACACACACACCTTTACAGAAGCAGAAAAAGCAGAAACAGCCTCTCCCCCCTCCCCTCCCCTCCCGTAGCTCACATGCAAAGATTACAGAAGAATCAGCAGCAGCCTGTACTGCCGATACCACCGATCACCCTCACTCCCCCCCCCCCCCCCTAGCTCACAGACCTCAGGCAGCAGGAAGCTTGAGGCAGCGAGGACCGCAGCGCGCTCCTAGGAGAGGGGAGGTAAGGAGGAGGAGAGCGGAGGGGGGAGAGCCAGGGGCAGCAGTGAGTGCAGGCACACACACACAGCCCCATCCAGGCAAGGACACGCCCCCCCCTTAGTAGCCACGCCCCACGCCCCCTGCTCTCGCTCTAACATTACTGCTGCCCAGCCTAGTGAAACTTAGAATGTCCATAATTTGGGAGGTGAGTCACATTGGAAGCTCAAAATAGTTGCGTTGACCTACAAATCCGCAGCAGAATGTACAGTGAAAGTTTTGTGGTGCTACGTGGTGCCGTTTGTGAGATTTCGATGCTTCTGACATACAAACAAACGGAAAACAGGAATTCAACTGAGGCCGCGCTTATAGTGCACGTGACGGCGACAAGCGACGGAGCAACGTCGCCGTCGGCAAAATTAGATTTTTCAAGGGCCGTTGCGTCACGTGACGGCCCTTCAACAAATCAAATTGCGGGAATCCCGCGATGCCGCCGACCGGCGAAACATAACTTTCGCCGGTGGCGACGTCACCCGTCGTGTCGCCGTCACTATAGGCAAAGCCTGAGAGTTATAGTATAGATATGCCAAGGCAGTCACTCTGGTCGAAATCCCCACAGACGCCTATAGGGCTTTTCAGCTGAAAATAACCTGAGCAGCCGTAACCCTGAGGCCCTAATTACTGATGCTGTGAAGCTGCTGTTTACTGACAGGGAAGACTCCCGGTTCCACCCCTGGAGAAGCAGCGCGGCACAGGGCCCCGGGTGCATGACCTTCACATGCCCTTCCTGCTTTATAGCGACGCTCCCTCCTACCGGGGCAGAAATCACATCACAGGTCAGTTACACTGCTGATATCATAATAATAATAATAATAATAATAGCATGTTCTTGTATAGCGCTGCTAGTTTTACATAGCGCTTTACAGAGACATTTTGCAGGCGCAGGTCCCTGCCCCGTGGAGCTTACAATCTATGTTTTTGGTGCCTGAGGCACAGGGAGATAAAGTGACTTGCCCAAGGTCACAAGGAGCCGACACCGGGAATTGAACCAGGTTCCCCTGCTTCTCACTCTCAGTGCCAGTCAGTGTCGTTACCCAGTGAGCCACTCCCTTTGCCATCTTTATTTGTAAAGCGCCGACATATCCGCAGCGCGGTACAACGGGGCGCAGTGATTTGATAATGTCATACAAATAAGTACAAACATGCAGAAACAGATACACGGGGTAATGACGGCGCTGATCCCGGGAGCTTACACTCTAAAGGGAAAAAGTGGCGATTTTGAAACAAAAAGGTAAAGTGGCTGCTCATAGTGGGACGGAGTATGGTGCCGCCGCCCAGCTGATCCCATTAATGTTTGAGGGTGGGGATGTCAGGGGGATATAGAAGATATAGGGCCATATTGTCTAAGTGGTGCTAAGCCTTTAGACACCTTTCGGGCCAATTCACTCCTCATAGACCAACAAATGCCAGGCTTACAAAAGTCACAGTAGGAAAAGCCCTCCGCAGGGAACCAACCCCAGCACTCCCCCCGTGGGCTCCTGCTCAATATACTGGGTCCAGTGGTGTGTAAATTCTGTACTGAAGGACCATCCAAAAGGCCAACCTTTCCAGGCAATACATACCAAAGCCAGTTGTTAGAGTGATCATTAAAGCTGGGCAAATAGGTTACGTATGTGTGAATAATTAGAGAGACCCTAAATACTTGGGTCTGATGTTCGCCCTCGCGGGTGGAACGGGAGTCACTCCCTGCTGTAACCCGCTTCCTACAGACCCGCCCCATTCCAATGAATTCCTGCAAGTAGAACCCCCCCCCCCCCCCCCGCTTCTCTTCCTTTGCTACAGTACACTTCAAACCTTCTCTAAATACTTCGAGACGGGAAAAAATGCCTGTACGTTAAAGAGAGACATTTCTATGCATATCCCAGATTTAAAGAGGCAGCTCAAGTGGCACTTTGAAGAATGTCATTAATACATGTCGCCTTTGGTTCCTTTTATTGCGAAGGAATTCCGTAAGCTGACGATCGATTCGTTCTCCCGTGATCAAATCGGCAAAGATCCTGCTTCCCAGGGTTCACTAAATGGCCGCCTTTCAGTTTCGAACAATCCTTTAGTCAGTGTTAGGCCTCAGCTTCGACGCAGCGCACGCTCGCCTGCAGGAGGAGAGATTTCCTGTCCTGCAGGCAGAGTCAACAGGGAGGTGTGTCAGTGGGCGTGGCCGTGACATCACGGAGCTGGTTCGCCCTCATTGGGCGAAACGCTCATGTGACCCGGCCGTCGTGGGGGATATTCAAACATGCTTGTCGCGTGAAGCACTGGTCCCCCCATCGCGCTTGTGCACGCGCGCAGTATACATAAATACATTGGCGTTCTAGTGTTTGTTTTCGGCGCGAGCGACATCGCTCGCACCGTCTCCAGCACTATGGATGCAGCCTTAGGCTGCGCTTATAGTGCATGCTACAGTGGCGCGACCCCGTGACATCAGCCGTTGCCGTTGTAATAGCGATTCCTGCTCTATGGTGAAGGAGACGATAGGGTGACCGGGGGCGTGGCCGAGAGCGGTTCACCCTCATTGGCTGAACCGCTGACGTGCTGCTGACGTCACGTGGCGATCGCCGAAAACTTCAAAACCATTTGATTACCGGCAATCGTAACCGCTCCATCGCTCCGCAGCGCCATCACGGTCGCGCCCACTATGGGCACCTGCTGCAAGAAGTCGCTGTAGCCAGTACTATAAGCGCAGTCTAAGGCTGCGCTTATAGTGCCGTCGACGGTAACAGCGACGCACCGGTGACGTCACGCTGCGGCCGCTAGACAAATCAAATTGACTTTACTTCCAACGATTGCGAGCAAGCCGTTGCGTCGCTTCTACTATAAGTGCACGCGACGGCGGCAATGCATTTGTTTTGCTGCGCCGCCGCTGGCTCTATAAGCGCAGCCTTTCTCAGCAGCTACAATGTATCCTTATATTACTAAGGTAACATTATCTATTGTTACAGTTTGCAGCTCAAACTGCTGGGAACATTGGCAACAAATTATCGCAAACAGGAAAGTGTTACAAAGATCTTGCACTGCTGGGGAGGTGGGATAAAGCCTGCTATAGAAATCAAAGGACGCTTTAAAACTCATTAAAAATGGTATTAAGTGTTAAATTAAAAAACATTTTGTAAGTATTATCTAACACTACAGAACAGATTATTAAAAAAAAAAAATGTAAACACATGTACATAGGATAATGCTTGGATTGTTCCTTTATTGACATACTTAGGGGCCTATGCAGAGAGCTGCGGTAACTGAATTAGCGGCATTTGTTGGCGAAATATGCCTTTTGAAAGGCAGGTAATGGTGAGTTAAAAAAAAAGCGCCATATTTTTTTTAAACCTCGCCGCGCGGGTGGCGAGAACCTAAATCTCGCCAGGTTTCAAAAGTGCCGTATTCAGAAAGGCGCGATCGCCATCTAGCGGCTGATCGCGCCATTAAAATGGAGAAAAATTCAACAATTAGCTCCGCTAACAAAAGTTGGCAGGAAGCTGGAGCTCGGCGGCCAGAGGGAGAAGAAAAAAAAAAAAAACGCGCTTTTTTTAAAACATGTTTCACCAGCGCGCATCTCGCCGGTTGAAACTCTCCATATGCAGACATGATTTTAAATGCAGTTTTAGGACCTTTCTGCATATGGAGATAAAATCACGCCAAAAAAGGTACTATTTATTAACATCTCCAATTAATTCCACCGCTGCTCTCTGCATAGGCCCCTAAGTTTGATGGAAGAAGAAAGATCGGTCACTAACATTTTTATACATTGTCTATTAAAGCAACAGTCCAAGCTGCCATTTAAATATATATATTTTTTTTTTTTAGCTAAGTTGCCCATTGATCTGTTCTCCTGTTATCGATCGGTGAAGATTTGACTCAGGGGTTCATTAAATGGCTGCCAGTGCAGCAGAAGAGGACCAAAGAGGCACAGTTCTGTGGGGAAGGTCATGTGACCAGGCAGTCACTAGATACGATTGGTGCACTGCTAGAGAGCGGGCAAAAGGGGTGTGCCAGAGCCTGTTTCAGAAGAGGAAGGCGATGTGACTTTGTAAATGGTTGCAATAGGAACACAAAATGCTTGTTACAGTATAATACATATGTAACGGGTTTCTCCCCCCCCCCCCCCCAATCGCAGATAGGGACCCTATGGATAAATCTATATATGTTACAGTGTGGTGCAATACCTGTTAGGCTCACAGGAGGCCTGAACCTCCGCCACTGGGAGCCTGGGGTGTATCCTGGAACGTATACTTACAGCGCCTCCACCTGTGCAGGGATTCCAGGTGTATAGAATAACCCCTGACACAGGACCCACAAATAGGAAACTCATACACTGAAGTATATTATGTAACTGTTTACTATATGGGCAAAACAATAACATCACATCACAAATAGCAACACAGTCGTGTTACCTTGCCACAGCGGGCAGCTATAACCTTGCCCCTAACTCGGGCTATATCTTTACACCCCCTTCCCAACCCCGTTGTCTCCAGAGAGTCCAAGCCCACCCAAGTGTGTGAACAGGCCTGTCACATGCGAGGAGCAAGTTAAGTTGGTGCACGTGTGGAAGGTTGTAAATACCTGCCCAGGTGCCCCTGCACCTGGGTGTCTTCGCAAGGGTCTACCGCGGCCGCTTGGTCCAGCACTGATCTGTACCTTCCGCGTAGGATGGGGTCCAGACCGTGACGTCCCACGTAAGGACAGTCTCTGGATCAGCACCACAGCTACAGGAACATGCAGCAAACCCTTTCACTGGGTCCCGCACTAAGGAACTACACAGGGTCTCTCCTGCTCTAACGTACACTGCAGCGGGTCTCTCCCTGCTCTAAGGAACTGCACAGGGTCTCTCCCTCTGCTAAGGAACTGCAAGGGTCTCTCCTGCTCTAAGGAACTGCACAGGTCTCTCCCTGCCACTAAGCAACTGCACAGGGTCTCTCCCTGCTCTAAGGAATGCACAGGTCTCTCCTGCTCTAAGCAACTGCACCAGGGCTCTCTCTCCCTGCACAAAGGAATGCACAGGGTCTCTCCTGCTCTAAGAAACTACAGTACACAGGGCCTCTCCCTGCACTAAGGAACTACACAGGTCTCTCTCTCACTGCCTAAGGAACTGCACAGGATATCTCCCTGCACTAAGGAACGCACAGGGTCTCTCCCTGCTCTAAGGAACTACAAGGTTCTCCCTGCCTAAGGAAACTACACAGGTCTCTCCCTGCACTAAGGAACTGCACAGGGTCTCTCCCTGCTCTAAGGAACTACAGGGTCTCTCCCTGCTCTAAGACTACACAGGGTCTCTCCCTGCTCTAGAACTACACAGGGTCTCTCCGCTCTAGGAACTACACAGGGTCTTCCCTGCTTAAGGAACTGCACAGGGTCTCTCCCTGCACTAAGAACTCACAGGGTCTTCCCTGCTCTAAGGAACTGCACAGGGGTCTCACTGCTCTACGGAACCTACACAGGGTCTCTCCTGCTCTAAGGAACGCACAGGGTCTCCCCTGCTCTAAGGAACTGCACAGGGTCTCTCCTGCTCTAAGGAACTACACAGGGTCTCTCCTGCTCTAAGGAAAAGCAAGGGTCTCTCCCTGCTCTAAGGGAAAACTGCACAGGGTCTCTCCCTGCTCAAGGAACTGCACAGGGTCTCTCCTGCCTAGGACACTACACAGGGTCTCTCCCTGCTATAAGGAACTACACAGGGTCTCTCCCTGCTCTAAGGAACTACACAGGGTTCTCTCTCTCTAAGGAAACTGACACAGGTCTCCTGCTCTCAACTGCACGGGTCTCTCCTGCTCTAAGGAACTGCACAGGGTCTCTTCCTGCTCTAAGGAACTGCACAGGTTCTCATGCCCTCTAGGAATGCACAGGGTCTCTCCCTGCTCTAAGGACTGCACAGGGTCTTCCCTGCTCTAAGGAACTACACAGGGTCTCTACCTGTTATAAAGAACTACACATGGTCTCTCCTCCCTGCACTAAGGCAACTGCACTGGGTGGTCTCTCCCTGCACTAAGGAACTAACCGGGTCTCCCCTGACTAAGGAGTACACAGGGCTCTCCCTGCTAAGGAACTACACAGGGTCTCTCCCTGCTTAAGGAACCTAACAGTCTCTCCCTGTCTTAAGGAACTACACAGGGTCTCTCCCTGCTCTAAGGAACTAACAGGGTCTCTCCCTGCTCTAAGGAACTACACAGGGTCTCTCCCTGCCTTAAGAACTCCACAGTGTCTCTCCCTGCCAAGGAACTACACAGGGGTCTCTCCCGCTCTAAGGAACTACACAGGGTCTCTCCTGCACTACGGAACTGCACAGGGTCTCTCCCTGCTCTAGGAACTGCACAGGTCTTCCCTGCACTAAGGAACTGCACAGGGTCTCTCCCTGCTCTAAGGAACTGCACAGGGCTCTCCTGCTCTAAGGAACATAACAGGGTCTCTCCTGACTAAGGAAACTACACTAGGGTCGTTCTCTTGCTCTAGGAACTGCACCAGGGTCTCTCCTGCTCTACGGAACTCAGGGCTCTCCTCCTATAAGGAACTGCACTGGGTCTCTCCCTGCACTAAGGAACTACACAGGGTCTCCCTGCCTAAGGAACTACACAGGGTCTCTCCGCTTAAGGAAGGCACTCACAGGGTCTCTCCCTGCTCTAAGGAACTGCACAGGGTCTCTCTCCCTGCTCTAAGGAACTGCCACGGGTCTCTCCCTGCACTAAGGAACTACAGGGTCTCTCCCTGCTCTAAGGAACTACACAGGGTCTTTCCTGCTCTAAGGAACTGCACAGGGTCTCTCCCTGCACTAAGGAACTACACAGGTCTCTCTGCTCTAAGGAACTGCACAGGGTCTCTCCCTGCTCTAAGGAAACTACACAGGGTCTCTCCCTGTCTAAGGAACTGCACAGGGTCTCTCCCTGCTCTAAGGAACTGCACAGGGTCTCTCCCTGCGCTAAGGAACTGCACAGGGTCTCTCCCTGCTTAAGGAACTCACAGGTCTTCCCTGCTTAAGACTGCAGGGTATCTCCCTGCCTAAGGAATACACAGGTCTCTCCCTGCTCTAAGGAACTACACAGGTCTCTCCCTGCACTAAGGAATACACAGGTCTCTCCCTGCACTAAGAAACTGCACAGGGTCTCTCCCTGCTCTAAGGAACTACACAGGGTCTCTCCCTGCTCTAAGAAAAACACAGGCTCTCCCTGCCTAAGGAACTGCACAGGTCTCTCCCCTGCACTAAGGAACTACACAGGGTCTCTCCCTGCTCTAAGGAATAACAGGGTCTTCCTGCTCTAAGGAACTACACAGGGTCTCTCCCTGCACTAAGGAACTGCACAGGGTCTCTCCTGCTCGGAACTACACAGGGTCTCTCCCTGCTCCTAGAACTGCACAGGTCTCTCACTGTCTAAAGAACTACACATGTCTTCTCTCCCTGCACTAGGAGCTACACAGGGTCTCTCCTGCTCTAAGGAACTACACAGAGTCTCTCCTGCACTAAGGAACTGACACAGGGTCTCTCCCTGCACTAAGGAACTACACAGAGGTCTCCTCCCTGCTCTAAGGAACTACACAGGGTCTCTCCTGCTCTAAGGAACTACACAGGGTCTCTCCCTGCTCTAAGGAATACACAGGGTCTCTCCCTGCTTAAGGAACTAACAGGGTCTCTCCCTGCACTAAGGAATACTCAGGGTCTTCCTGCCTAAGGAACTACAGGGTCTCTCCTGCTCTAAGGAAATGCACGGGTCTCTCCCTGCTCTAAGGAACTACACAGGGTCTCTCCCTGCTAAGGAACTCACAGGGTCTCTCCCTGCACTAAGGAACTGCACCGGGTCTCTCCTGCACTAAGGAACTGCACAGGGTCTCTCCTGTCTAAGGAACATCACAGGGTCTCTCCCTGCTCTAAGGAACTACAAAGGTTCTCCTGACTAAGGAACTGCACAGGGTCTCTCCCTGCTCTAAGGAAAATACACAGGGTCTCTCCTGCTCTAAGGAACTGCACAGGGTCTCTCCTGCTAAGGAACTCACAGGGTCTCTCCCTGCTCTAAGGAACTGCACGGGTCTCTCCCTGCTCTAAGGAACTGACAGGTCTCTCCCTGCTCTAAGGAACTGCACAGGGTCTCTCCTGGCCTTAAGGAACTGACACGGGTCTCCGCCCTAAGGAAACGCACAGGGTCTCTCCCTGCTCTAAGGAACCGCACAGGGTCTCTCCCTGCATTAAGGAACCACACAGGGTCTTCCTGCTCTAAGGAACCACAGGGTCTCTCCCGCTCTAAGGAACTGCACAGGGTCTCTCCCTGCTCTAAGGAACTACACAGGGTCTCTCCTGCTCTAAGGAACTGCACGTGGTCTCCCCCTGTCTAAGGAAATGCACAGGGTCTCTTCCTGCTCTAAGGAACTGCACAGGGTCTCTCCTGCTCTAAGGAACTGCACAGGGTCTCTCCTGCTCTAAGGAACTGACAGGGTCTCTCCCTGCTCAAGGAACTGCACAGGTCTCTCTGCTCTAAGGAACCACACAGGGTCTCTCCTGCTAGAAGGAAAAATACACAGGGTCTCTCCCTGCTCAAGGAACTCAAGGGTCTCCCTGCTCTAAGGATACACAGGGTCTCTCCCTGCTCTAAGGAACTCACACAGGGTCTTCCCATGCTCTAAGGAACCACACGGGTTCTCCTGCTCTAAGGAACTACACAGGGTCTCTCCCTGCTCTAAGGAACTGCACAGGGTCTTCCTGCACTAAGGAACTACACATGGTCTCTCCCTGCCTAAGGAACTACACAGGGTCTCTCCCTGCACTAAGGACTACACAGTCTCTCTCTCCCTGCACTAAGGAACTGACAGGGTCCTCCCGCTCTAAGGAACTACACAAGGGTCTCTCCGCTCTTCTAAGGAACTACACAGGGTCTCTCCCTGCACTAAGGAACTGCACAGGGTCTCTCCCTGCACTAGGAACTACACAGGGTCTCCCTGCTCTAAGGAACTACACAGGGTCTCTCCCTGCTCTAAGGAACGACACAGGGTCTCCCTGCCTAAGAACTGCACAGGGTCTCTCCCTGCTCTAAGGAACTACACAGGGTCTCTCCCTGCACTAAGGAACTGCACAGGGTCTCTCCTGTCTAAAGAACTACACCAGGTCTCTCTCCTGCTAAGGAGTACCAGGGTCTCTCCCTGCTCAAGGAACTACACAGAGTCTCTCCCTGCATAAGGAACTGCACAGGGTCTCTCCCTGCACTAAGGAACTACACAGGGTCTCTCCCTGCTCTAAGAACTACACGGGTCTCTCCCTGCTCTAAGGAACTCACAGGGCTCTCTGCTCTAAGGAAACTAAACAGGGTCTCTCCCTGTTCTAAGGAACTACACGGGTCTCTCCCCTGCACTAAGGAACTACTCAGGGTCTTCCTGCCTAAGGAACTACACAGGGCTCTCCCTGCTCTAAGGAACTGACAGGGTCTCTCCCTGCCTAAGGAACTACACAGGGTCTCTCCTGATAAGAACTGCACAGGGTCTCTCCCTGCACTAAGGAACTGCACAGGGTCTCTCCCTGCCACAAGGAAACTGCACAGGGTCTCTCCCTGCTCTAAGGAACTGCACAGGGTCTCTCCCTGCTCTAAGGAACTACACGGGTCTCTCCTGCACTAAGGAACTGCACAGGGTCTCTCCCTGCACTAAGGAAACTACACAGGGTCTCTCCCTGCTCTAAGGAACTGCACAGGGTCTCCTCTTAGGCTCTTCGCTCTAAGGAACTGACACAGGGTCTCTCCCTGCTCTAAGGAACTGCACAGGGTCTTCCCTGCTCTAAGGAACATGCACAGGGTCTCTCCTGCTCTAAGGAACGCACTGGGTCTCTCCCTGCTCTAAGGAACCGCACAGGGTCTCTCCCTGCTCTAAGGAACCGCACAGGGTCTCTCCTGCTCTAAGGAACACACAGGGTCTCTCCTGCTCTAAGGAACCACACGGGTCTCTCCCTGCTCTAAGGAATGCCACAGGGTCTCTCCCTGCTCTAAGGAACTACACAGGGTCTCTCCTTGCTCTAAGGAACTGCACGTGGTCTCTCCCTGCTTAAGGACTGACAGGGTCTCTTCTGCCTCTAAGGAACTTCACAGGGTCTCCTGCTCTAAGGAACTGCACAGGGGTCTCCCTGCTCTAAGGAACTGCACAGGGTTCTCCTGCTCTAAGGAACTGCACAGGGTCTCTCCTGCTCAAGGAACCACAGGGTCTCTCCTGCTCTAAGGAAATACACAGGGTCTCTCCCTGCTCTAAGGAACTACACAGGGTCTCTCCCTGCTCTAAGGAACTACACAGGTCTCTCCCTGCTCTAAGGAACTACAAGGGTCTTCCCTGCTCTAAGGAACTGCACAGGGTCTCTCCCTGCTCTAAGGAACACACAGGGTCTCTCCCTGTTCTAAGGAACTACACAGGGTTCTCCCTGCACTACGGAACTGCACAGGTCTCTCCTGCTCTAAGGAACTGCACAGGGTCTCTCCCGCACTAAGGAACTGCACAGGGTCTCTCCCGTGCCCCTCTAAGGAAATGCACAGGGTCTCTCCCTGCTCTAAGGAACACACAGGGTTCTCCCTGCACTAAGGAACTAACAGGGTCTCTCCCTTGCTCTAAGGAATACACAGGGTCTCTCCCCTGCTCTAAGGAAACTGCTAGGGTCTCTCCCTGCACTAGGAAACTGCACAGGGTCTTCCCGGCTCTAAGGAACTGCACAGGGTCTCTCCCTGCTCTAAGGAACTACACAGGGTCTCTCCTGCTCTAAGGAACTGCACAGGGTCTCTCCTGCTCTAAGGAACTACACAGGGTCTCTCCTGCTCTAAGGAAATGACAGGGTCTCTCCCTGCTCTAAGGAACTCACAGGGTCTCTCCCTGCTCTAAGGAACTGCACAGGGTCTCTCCCTGCTCTAAGGAACTACACCGGTCTCTCCCTGCTCTAAGGAACTACACAGGGTCTCTCCCTGCTAGGAACTGCACGGGTCTTCCCTGCTCTAAGGAACTACAACAGGGTCTCTCCCTGCTCTAAGGAACTGCACAGGGTCTCTCCCTGCTCTAAGGAACTGCACAGGGTCTCTCCCTGCTCTAAGGAACTGCACAGGGTCTCTCCCTGCTCTAAGGAACTGCACTGGGTCTCTCCCTGCACTAAGGAACTACACAGGGTCTCTCCCTGCTCTAAGGAACTACACAGGGTCTCTTCCTGCTCTAAGGAACTGCACAGGGTCTTCCCTGCACTAAGGAACTGCACAGGGTCTCTCCTGCCTCTAAGGAACTGCACAGGGTCTCTCCCTGCTCTAAGGAACTACACAGGGTCTCTCCCTGCTCTAAGGAACTGCACAGGGTCTCTCCTGCTCTAAGGAACTGACAGGGTCTCCCCTGCTCTAAGGAACTGCACAGGGTCTCCCTGCTCTAAGGGAACTGCACAGGGTCTCCCTGCTTAAGGAACTGCACAGGGTCTCTCCCGCACTAAGGAACTACACATGGTCTCTCTCTCCCTGCAATAAGGAACTGAAAAGGGTCTCTCCTGCTCTAAGGAAATACAAGGGTCTCTCCCTCATAAGGAACTACACACATGACTCTCTCCCCTGCACTAAGGAACTGCACGGGTCTCTCCTGCTCTAAGGAACTACAACAGGGTCTCTCCCTGCTCTAAGGAACTACACAGAGTCCTCCTGCACTAAGGAACTGCACAGGGTCTCTCCCTGCACTAAGGAACTACACAGGGTCTCTCCCTGCTCTAAGGAACTACACAGGGTCTCTCCCTGCACTAAGGAACTACACAGGGTCTCTCCCTGCACTAAGGAACTGCACAGGGTCTCTCCCTGCTCTAAGGAACTACACAGGGTCTCTCCCTGCACTAAGGAACTGCACAGGGTCTCTCCCTGTTCTAAAGAACTACACATGGTCTCTCTCTCCCTGCACTAAGGAGCTACACAGGGTCTCTCCCTGCTCTAAGGAACTACACAGAGTCTCTCCCTGCACTAAGGAACTGCACAGGGTCTCTCCCTGCACTAAGGGAACTACACAGGGTCTCCCTGCTCTAAGGAACTACACAGGGTCTCTCCCTGCCTAAGGAACTACACAGGGGCTCTCCCTGCTCTAAGGAAACTACACAGGGTCTCTCCCTGTTCAAGAACTACACAGGGTTCTCCCTGCATAAGGAACTACTCAGGGTTCTCTCCCTGCACTAAGGAACTACACAGGGGTCTCTCCCTGCTAAGGAACTGCACAGGGTCTCTCCCTGCTCTAAGGAACTACACAGGGTCTCTCCCTGACTAAGGAACTACACAGGGTCTCTCCCTGCCTAAGGAACTGCACAGGGTCTCTCCCTGCTCTAAGGAAATGCACAGGGTTCTCCTGCTCTAAGGAACTACACAGGGTCTCTCCCTGCACTAAGGAACTGCACAGGGTCTCTCCTGCTCTAAGGAACTACACAGGGTCTCTCTGCTCTAAGGAACTGCACGGGTCTCTCCCTGCTCTAAGGAAACTGCACAGGGTCTCTCCTGCTCTAAGGAATGCACAGGGTCTCTCCCTGCTCTAAGGAACTGCACATGGTTCTCCCTGCTTAAGGAACCTGACAGGGTCTCTCCTGCTCTAAGGAACACTGCACGGGTTCTCTCCGCTCTAAGGAACACAGGGTCTCTCCCGCTCTAAGGAACCACACAGGGTCTCTCTCTGCTCTAAGGACCGCACAGGGTCTCTCCCTGCTCTAAGGAACTGCACAGGGTCCTCTATGCCTCTAAGGAACCGCAAAGGGTCTCTCCCTGCTCTAAGGAACTGCACAGGGCGTCTCTCCCTGCTCTAAGGAACACACAGGGTCTCTCCCTGCTCTAAGGGCTGCACAGGGTTCTCCGCTCTAAGGAACTACACAGGGTCTTCCTCTGCTCTAAGGAACTGCACAGGGTCTCTCCTGCTCTAAGGAAATGCACACAGGGTCTCTCCCTGCTCTAAGGAACTGCACAGGGTTCTCCTGCTCTAAGGAACTGCACAGGGTCTCTCCCTGCTCTAAGGAACTGCACAGGGTCTTCCCTGCTTAGGACCACAGGTCTCTCCCTGCTCTAAGGAACCACACAGGGTCTCTCCTGCTCTAAGGGAACGCACAGGGTCTCTCCCTGCTCTAAGGAACTACAGGGTCTCTCATGCTCTAAGGAACTGCACGGGTCTCTCCCTGCTCTAAGGAAGACAGGGTCTCTCCTGCTTAAGGAACTGCACAGGTCTCTCCCTGCTTCTAAGGAAAGCACAGGGTCTTCCCTGCTCTAAGGAATGCACAGGGTCTCTCCCTGCTCTAAGGAAGGACTGCACAGGGTCTCTCCCTGCCTCTAAGGAACCACACAGGTTCTCCCGCTCTAGGAACCAACAGGGTCTCTCCCTGCTCTAAGGAACTGCACAGGGTCTCTCCCTGCTCTAAGGAACTGCACAGGGTCTCTCCCTGCTCTAAAGAACTACACAGCTGAAGGGGCACAGGGTCCTTACCTAAGGGCCTGTCTCTATGAACTTCCACCCTCACTAGTGGGGAGTTAGGGCCTCAACTCTAGCCTGGGTACTTCTGGCCTAGGGCAGAAGCTCGCAGCTCTCTGTCCCCCTTCCTTCCCCCACTGTCTCCTCAGTCTGACTGACTTCCAGCACATTGCCCATACAATGTATCCACTCTCTGCGGGGAAACTGCAAACACTATTGGCTGCCTGCAATCATCTGACTCACCTGCCTCTAAGCCTGCTGGGAGTTGGAGTCCCCTCTGGGGCTTTTCCCTATGAGGACCGCATGGGCGCCTCTCTAATGGCCGCCTACCTCTCCCTATCTGCGCCTGCGCTAGACTAAAGGCCGCCGCGCCACTTTCCTGTGCATGCGCAACAGCTAGGGGGCCTTCCTGCCTCCCTACACTTTCTTGCGCTAGGTGTAATGGCCGCCGCAACTGCAAACGCGTACCGCGCATGTGCGACCGTGCACAAGATGGCGACGCCCTATCACTGATGTCGCCGGGAGCCCCTGCAAATGCCTGATACGGTGCGGGGGTACCCGCTACTCTGCGCAGGTGAGGAGGGCCAAGGGGGGACCCTGCTACACATAAAACATTTTAAAATAGTTTGTTTTGTTTTTGTAAAAAATGCAACAAGTATTTTCTCATAGTACAGATCTGATATATTACAAAAAACCACACATGTAGGATATTGCTGGGTCTGCAGCTTTAATAGAGCAATACATTTAATACGTTTAATTTATTCTCCACTTGCTTCTAAATCCCTTACTTACTGCTCGCATTATTTAGAATATACATATGTTAATTACTTTGGATTCAGAGGAGTTAAAAATAAATGCTACTATTTGAGCCCCCGCAACCAGGACAGTCAGCGCTACAGGTGTTTGAAATCATGCAGATGACAAGTGAATATACACAATTGTATAAGTGTGACACTGTCAGTCGCACTTTGTACAACTCATTTTTCATTTTCACACCCACTGGACCCCTACTTCCTTTTGTTTACGATCTTACAGTGTCCTTTTTCATTATGATCATTTTTACACCATAAATATGGCCCAAAGACTTTTATTCCAATGCCTAATAAATAAAGATCTTTTTTTTTTCTTCAATAAAGCAGTACACCGCTACTCTTATGCCCATTCGACCACGGCGTTTAACCCTTCGCTGCACTGCCACGCACGCCCCTCAGTGAATGAGTGTAGAAGGTGTTGCAGGATGTTGGTGATGAAAGGGTTACCAGCTTGTTGCCTGAATGCAAAGGCAACAGCACTTCGGGATGGCTGGTAACTATGCATTAGGTGCACTCCGGCTAATAACACCCATTACCATCGCCTGCCCACACATGTTCTCTGCAACATGCAAAAATAACTCCTCTCAGACGCAAGTGCAGCCAGCGCAAGCTACTGTCATTAACAGGCCACATTTAATAAGTGGGCAGGATGTGATCCAGTCTCTCGTATGTCTGATCTCCAAAAATAACTGGAGTTCTATGCGCTGAACCGGGCGAAGGTTCACGGGTGGATGGAGGGAGGTGGTTCTGCCATTATAGAGATAATGGAGATGACATTCACTTTGGGGTGCGTTTGCTAAATGCGTGGTTGCCATTATGGATCGAGTAGCTGTTAATGGTCAGTAATGGCGGCTGCATGACATACATGGCATGACTCGTTCCACTTCGCCTCCAGCTTTGGAATCCAAACGTCAAGATGGCGATTGAATCACAAATACAGACTTTTGGTTGCAGAATTAGCACACGGTTCTAGTAGCCCTATTGGGCTTGGAGACATGTCGATTTGTTGTGGTTTGTGATACCCTTTAAGGGATCATCGTGAGAGTTCTTGATCTAGGAAATTATAGTGTACAGAGCTTCTGAAAACCTCACGGGCTTCTTCTTAAAGTGTATTATGTATTTGACTTTATCTTTATTTGAGCTCTTCCTGATCAAATCCCGCATCTCACACTCGATTCTCCTCCTCACTTTTAAAGCTTTACACTCTTCTGCCCCTCCTTACATCTCAGCCCTAATTTCTCGCTATCCACCATCCCGACTCTTGTGTTCTTCTCAAGGATGTCTTCTTTGTACCCCCTTTGTATCTAAAGCCCTCTCCTGCCTTAAACCTTTCTCACTGACTGCCTCACACCTCTGGCATGCCCTTCCCCTCAATACCCGACTGGCACCCTCTCTATCCACCTTTAAGACCCACCTTAAGAAGACACTTGCTTAAAGAAGCATATGAATAGCACTGTGGATATTCTGAACACATGATACATAAAGCTTGGCCCCCTGCAGACGCACTTACCAGAACTCCCTCCTACTGTCTTTGTACGTTCTTCCTACCTACCAATTAGATTGTAAGCTCCTCGGAGCAGGGACTCCTCTTCCTTAATATTATTTTTATGTCTGAAGGACTTATTCCCATGACCTGTTATTTATATGATCTGTTATTTATTTGTTTACCCTGTGTATTCCTACTGTGAAACGCTATGTACATTAATGGCGCTATATAAATAAAGACATACAATACAATACAAAAAGCCAGGTGTGTGGAATCAGAGTGTACAAGAAGCTTGCATTCCCAAATTAAATACAAAACGAACCCAAACAAATCATGTTTTGGGCAAACTAAAACACGAAGATTTTTACAACCAAAAAGACGAGTGGTAGTGCCCAGCCTCACCCCGGACCTGCAGTGCTGCGGCGGTGAGGATGTTAACTGGAGGAGGATGCTGGTCCTGTTCCCTTCTCACTGTTGCCATGGCAGCGAGCACCCAGAAGCCTTCTCTCCGAGCGGCTTTTGATGCTCTCAGTCCCAGGTGATGGGGACTTGTGGTGGCCCGGCTCACCCTAAGCATGTGCTTAAAGAAAGTGCCACAAGGCAAAACCGTGTAAGAAAGCCGCACTGTCCCGCGGTTAACCCCTTCACTGTGACAATGGCCGGCAGTATAATACAGCAGGAAATTTGACGTCAAAGCCTTATTAGTGACAAAGGCAGAGCATTGTATGACATTATATAAATGGCAGGATCGGACATTCGGACGCAGCCATTTCGCCGCGACATAATCTCCGCCGGCGTTTGGCCGCAGAGGGACCCTCCACCGTAGTCACTCTGCCGCTGGACACGCAGCCAAGGTAAGTTCATTTAAAGGTTAAGTTAGGGGTTAGGGTAGGGGGTTAAGGATAGGGGTTTTAGGGTAAGAGGGTAGAGGTTTAGGGTAAGGGGGTAGGGGTTTAGGGTGAGGGGTTTAGGTTTTTAGGGTAGGGGGCAGCATTAGTATTAGGAGTTAAGCTTAAGGGGTTTTGGGGTAAGGGGTAAGGTTAGGGGCTTACCTTGGCGGCGAGATGTCCCGGTAGCGAAGTGAGTAGCGGCTAAACGCCACAGAGATTTGGCCGCGGATAAACAGCCGAGACCAAATGTCCTACACTGTAAAAATGTGTGCGCCTGTGTGTATCATTGTACATGTGAGTGCACATGTGCAAACCTGTGTGTATCTTTGTACATGCGAGTGAACATGTGCAAACCTGTGTGTATCTTTGTACATGCGAGTGTACATGTGCAAACCTGTGTGTATTTATAGGGGTAAAGTTCTGAATTATTGGGGCTCCTGCACGTGATGGGGACTCGCTGTCTCCCTGCTCACCCTAAGCCCCAACCCTCTCTAATAGCGCGTCTGAGATCAGAAGCATTGTAACGAACCCCAACCCTCTCTAATAGCACGTCTGAGATCAGATGCATTGTAAGGAACCCCAACCCTCTCTAATAGCAACTCTGTGATCAGATGCATTGTAAGGAACCCCAACCCTCTCTAATAGCACGTCTGAGATCGGATACATTATAAGGAACCCCAACCCTCTCTAATAGCATGTCTGAGATTGGATACATTATAAGGAACCCCAACCCTCTCTAATAGCACGTCTGAGATCGGATACATTATAAGGATCCCAAACCCTCTCTAATAGCACGTCTGAGATCGGATACATTGTAAGGAACCCCAACCCTCTCTAATAGCGCGTCTGAGATCAGATGCATTGTAAGGAACCCCAACCCTCTCTAATAGCACGTCTGAGATCGGATGCATTATAAGGAACTGGAACCCTCTCTAATAGCGCGTCTGAGATCAGAAGCATTGTAAGGAACCCCAACCCTCTCTAATAGCACGCCTGAGATCAGATGCATTGTAAGGAACCCCAACCTTCTCTAATAGCAACTCTGTGATCAGAAGCATTGTACATTTTTCTCTATTTGGTATAATATACAAATGACCTGAAAATTGCAGGGAACCATTTAGGGATGCCCAAGGAACCCAAATCTTCCTAGGAACCCCTGTTGAAAAACACCCGTCTAGCACTTCTGAACATGTAAAAGACCATCATAAAGGTACAGTATGCCACATTACACAATGGTTTAAGCTAAACTTACAGGCTCACTATGATACCTTCCAAACTCATAACTGTAGCAGTTACCTTGCAGGCCAAATTCTCCACCAAGGAAACCATGGAGTTCTTGAAGAGGGTGGCGGCTGTAAGTGGCCGTTTGGTCACCTCGCTAATGCTCAGTTGTCCCTCTGGCCACATGTCCCTCAGGACGGGATCCTTGCTGGAAGCAGGAAAAGAAGGGACAAGCGGTGAGCCGATGAAAGGACAGCTATTTACACTCAATATTACAATTGTATAACCATGAGGCTTGTGTAATAGGATTTAAATGTCACCGATCCAAATAAATACATGTATAAACCCACGAGTTCGGAATGTGTGTCGCTCAGCTCCGGGATCTGGGAGCAACACCAATAATCTCTTGATTTTGTGTGTTGGGTTCAGTAGATAATTAGCACCCAGATTTGCTATAAATGACTTCAGAGTTTAAAGAACGAGCGAGAACGTGACCAATCTGACGGTGCTTGTGTTCAGCAGAGGAGAACGTCTGTCCCAAGCCAGCCCCACTGGCGCCTACTCTACACTTGGTACTTTTCACACCAGGTTAACCCCTTGGCTTCCTTCTAGGATAGCAAAGGGAGAAATAGGGGCTCAATGCAAAGTGGGGCATACTCTGAACTGACCTACACATGCATTCCAGGGTGGTTATTTATCTCCCAATACTTATTCAATAAGAAAGACCTCGGGGTCTACTTCTCAAGGTCTCTTCAGTTTAAAAAGGAGGCAAAGTTGAGCAAATAATAGAGTTCGATGTATCAAAGTAATACAAGAAGCCCAGCTGGAAGAAAGGAGCTTTATTTCCTGTAAAACACTCGGTGCAGTTTCGTTCTCCAGGTGTATAGCCCGGGGAACGTAATAAATCACTTTCCTCGGGGTCTGTGTACTCAGCATCACAAACAGTTTTGTTGGTGTAAATCTGGCAACTTTGGAGATCTCATTTTAAATTGTGCCTGTGCACTACGCTGGAATTTCTCCCTCTGCGCCAGCATCGTCCTTTAAAACACAAATTATCTTGGCGCCCAGAATTGGACAGCGCTAGTCGTACAGATGTAAATGCTATGTCCCGCTTCCACCAATCAGGTACTCAGCATTAGGTGATGCGTCAAAAATAATTTCAAACAACAAATGATGCGTCACTGTAGAGGGAGAGAGGGTTTGGCCCGCTATTAAAGGGGTTGCACCCCATATAGCCACCCCCTAACCTCACCAGGGAGGCAAGGGGTTAATTGGACTGCAGTCCAGGAATGTGGCTTACACATTGTCATGTCAGGAAAATGTATGTTCCCCTGTTCCCATGTTTCATTATAATCCTGTATTTTAAAAATGTTTTAAAGTGCATTTCTGTATCTCCGGTTCTGGAGGTCGCAGAGAGTTGAAATTTGGCCAATATGTAGAGTCACTGTAGGCATTAAAAACTGGCAACTTTCGACCCACTGGGCCCACCAGAACGGAACTTATTAATATGTGAAGATATTAAAGTGTATATGGTATTTTGGATCTGCTCTGAAAATGCAGACTCCATCTGCTATGCTAATAGGTCAGGAAGGGCAGCCAGGTGATTTAGCATAAGCCCTGTGATCAAAAGTTAACTGCCCTGATTGTTTACACTAGGAACCAAGTACTGATCAAAAGACTCTGCCACTCTAACTGTTTACCTGAGGGCGGAGAAGCATCAAACTGGAGTGGTTTGTAAGTATTATATCTACACCTACAAACAATGAAGATCCTGCCAGATACTTCATCTTTTAGACTGGTCGTCGCCCCTGATTTAATTATGGGGCTACAGCAATAAGACCCTCAGAGTCCCAGTACGCAGGGGCTAACAAGCTGGGGGGCATGGGTTAAACTGTGTTTCCACGTTAGGGATTGGATACAGATAATTGTTCACCAATAGTCTATATTCAATGTTAAGAATAGGGTTACAAAGGTATATAAACTATGTCAACCCTACAGTTGTTGTTCTTCTGATTTCACCTTGAATGTCACCGGATTGCTGGAGAATTGCTAGCTGATACTTCTCCATTCCCCAACCCTAAGTAAGTGTTACCTTTTTGCCTGTTAATTGTACTATATTGCTGTGTTCACCTTTTTAAGGAATAAATATATTTTATTATATCTAAGCCTCGTTCAGTTCAACCCAGATATTTGGTGTTTGTCATATCTTGTCATAAGTTACCGTGACAGTCACGTCTGTGAATTCTTCATACTTACGATGCACGTCTTGTAACGTTTTTTGTTATTTTTTAGCACTGAAATGTTGACGTGCTAAAGCAGGAAAATAGAATCTTAATACTCAGTGGGACATGTTCTAGAACCTGCGAGTTTGAGGAGGAGGAGGACTTTCACTTTGGGAAATACTATTGTCACCGCATACTTTTGAGCTCTACTACGCACCCCTACACCCCCTCCTTTAAAAGCAGACCACTTCCAGTTCAATTTTCCTCGTGCACAAAACGAGCGCACCTGAGACACCCGAGACACCCGAGTCACCAGAGTCACCCGAGACACCCGAGACACCCGAGTCACCCGAGTCACCTGAGACACCTGGGACACCCGAGTCACCTGGGACACCCGAGTCACCTGAGACACCCGAGACACCTGGGACACCCGAGTCACCTGAGACACCCGAGTCACCTGGGACACCCGAGTCACCTGAGACACCCGAGCCCCCTGAGACACCCGAGACACCCGAGTCACCAGAGTCACCCGAGACACCCGAGACACCGAGACACCCGAGTCACCTGAGACACCCGAGTCACCTGAGACACCTGGGACACCCGAGTCACCTGGGACACCCGAGTCACCTGAGACACCCGAGACACCTGGGACACCCGAGTCACCTGAGACACCTGAGTCACCTGGGACACCCGAGTCACCTGAGACACCCGAGTCACCTGAGACACCCGAGACACCCGAGGTCACTGAGACCCCGATGTCCCCTGAGACACCCGAGTCACCCGAGACACCCGAGTCACCCGAGACATCCGAGTCACCTGGGACACCCGAGTCCCCTGGGACACATGAGTCACCCGAGACATGTGATAGTGGAGTTTCTCAGCCTCTGGGTTAGTTCAATGTTAGAGCTGCTGCCCTGAAGAGCAGAGGTTGTGGGTTCCGATGCTGTTGGGTCTAACACCAGTACCCCTTTCATCACAAGGGCCCTTAGACTTGGTTATATGCAAATATTTTAGGAGGTGTGGGCTGTGACTCATTTAAATATACTTTGCAAAGCCATCAGCATACTGTATATCCCAGGCTACCTCAAGTGGCCTTCTTTTTCAGCACAGGCATGTCTCTCTAATTTATTTAGAGGGAAGTTTGGGGGGACATATATATAAGTGAAGACACTACGGAAATGGAACTCCTCCTTTTCCTCCTTCCCCCTCCTTCCTCTTCCTCCTTTGAAATGACAATCTCGCCTCCTTGTGGTAGCGAGAGAGAAAACGTGAGTGGTTTGAAGTGGTTTAGCGTTTTGCTGTATTCAGAGCTGCTAGGGTTCCGCTAGTCTGTAACACATGCGAGTTTGGTCACTCCGCTCAGATTAGCAGACTCAGAATGAAACCGCTCCTAAACAAAAGCCTTTCCCGCACGGTTTAAGTATGCGAGCAGGGCTTACAGAATAGCAAAGCCTGCTAATCCCATCGGAAAGGGCTCTTCCTTTTGACACAAATCGGAGCTACTGCAGTAGACTCCAATGTCTGTTTGCACACCTCGAGCACTGAGTGTGCATTGCTGCTGATTGTATCCTGTATTCACTGTGAGTGTGAACATTCCTTAAATGATATGTAACACAGATTTTGATGCATAAATGTGTTACATTTTCTCTGCTAACATTTTCCTGGCACTAAAAGAGTAATCGAAGCCGGGTTTTTTTTAAAAACATTTTTTAACACAGGTGTGAAACAGGGGGGTCTCCGGATCTGAACCCCATTCATTTCAGCTCCAGGGACCCCTTGCTTCCAGAGATACTTACCTCCGTTGGGGGTGCCGGTAGCCGCTCTGGCTGAGCAATGCTGAGGTTTAAAGCTCCCGCGTCACGCTGTCCATTAGGCACGCGATCCTAATGCCGTCACGGTTCCCTATTGGCCCACAGAGCGCGGGAGCTTTGAATCTCTGCCGTAATGTAAACCCTGGTGGTGGAGCGAAGTGGCTACCGGCACCCGCTACGGAGGTCAGTATCTCCAGCTGCAATGCTATGTAAAAACTGGAACGCAAACGGCACGGATTGCCGCTTTAAAACAAGATTGGGGATTGTTTCTATAGGCGCATTGGAGAAATGGCGTTTTTTTTGTATTAAATAATATATACATGATGCATAATGGGGGAAGTCTTTCCTTGACAAAGCGCTTTTAGCGCGAAACGCGTCGGAAGGTTTTTTTCGTACAATTTCCATGAGCCTGCAATAACTCATTTTATATCTGGATTGATCTCTGACAATGTTTGAAGCTTTTTTTCCAGAGGCTTTTTCCTTGGAGCAGTGAAGTGAGCGGTTCCAAGATCCTCCGTGTCTTGTTGCCGCAGTGGGTATATTATACATGGAAATTATTTAATATGTGTATGGCAGAAACCTTTGTAAATCCATTTCCATACAGTTGTCGAGTGAAGTTGTATACTGATATGCTATGTGACATTTGTTTAATTGGACAATGTTTATGTGTATGTTTTTGTTTGTTGGCACACATCATTTCTATACACATCGTACAAAATACAATGTAAAGAAATACTTCATCCAAAACCAGGTTCGATAAAGGAGACACTGCAGAAAATTTTATAAAAATAGATAGATTGTATATTAAATAAAATCAACATTTCCATCCACTGTGACCTTCATCAGGGTTGTGTGATGAAGCTCCCACAGTGGACCGAAAACGTTGGTTTTGTTTAATATACAAAATAACAGTCCCAATTATGGAAATTCCATAGTTTTTTCCTTGACCCACCCAGGCAGTCACCCACCCATGCAGGCAGGCAGTCAGCCACCCATGCAGGCAGTCACCCACCCACGCAGGCAGGCAGTCACCCACCCAGGCAGGCAGACAGTCACCCAGACAGGCAGGCAGTCACCCTCCTATGCAGGGAGGCAGTCACCCACCCAGGCAGGCAGGCAGTCACCCACCCATGCAGGCAGGCAGTCACCCACCCAGGCAGGCAGACAGTCACCCAGGCAGGCAGGCAGTCACCCTCCTATGCAGGGAGGCAGTCACCCACCCAAGCAGGCAGGCAGTCACCCACCCAGGAAGGCAGACAGTCAACCACCCAGGCAGGCAGTCACGCAGGCAGGCAGTCAGCCACCCAGGCAGGCAGTCAGTCACCCACCCACCCAAGCAGTCACAGACTCAAGTCTTTTCTTAAATATCCAAAAGGGTTTATATTGACAAATTCCATGTATTTTGAAACAAAATTATGTATGAATTAGACAAACAATGAGTAACTAAGAGTCAGGGTATGTGCAAAAGTAAGTGAAACCCTGGTTTAACCAGCTAAATTAAAGGGGATTATTAGAATCACGTGTTTAAATAATTATGTAAATCTTCAGGGGTGAGTTTGGGAGGCCCCACCCTATATAAAGATCAGACACTTTGTGAGTTTGGTCTTCATCATATAGATGTGTGGAAACATCATGCCACGATCCAAAAGAAATCTCTGAGGACTTCAGAAAAGCAGTTATTGATGCTCATCAGTCTAGGAAGGGTTACACGACCATTCCTAAGGATTTGGGGTTCCACCAATCCACTGTCAAATAGATAGTCTACAGGTACAAATGAAGAAACTTCAAGGCCACAGTCACTCTACCCAGGAGCAGTCATCCTACCAAAATCTCTCCAAGAACAAATATATCCAGGAAGTCACAAAGAACTCAGAGTAACATCCAAGGATCTGCAGGCCACTCTCGCCTTGGCTAATGTGAGTGTTCATGACTCAACTATCAGAAAAAGACTGAAGAATGGTGTTCATCGAAGGATAGCCAAGAGAAAACCACTGCTCTCTAAAAAGAACATTGCTGCCCATCTGTAGTTCACCAAAGAGCAAATTGATGATATACTGTACAAGACTTCTGAAACAATATTCTCTGGACAGACGTGTCAAAGGTAGAACTTTTTGGCCTCAATGAGAAACGTTATGTTTGGCGAAAACCAAACACTGAGTTCGAACAGAAGAACCTCATCCAAATCGTCAAGCATGGTTGTGGGAGTGTGATGGTTATGGGGCTGCTTTGCTGCCTCAGGACCTGGATGGCTTGCCATCATTGACACAACCATAAATTCTGCATTGTATCCGAAGTTTCTAGAGGAGAATGTCAGGCCATCTGTCCGTGAGCTGAAGCAAAAGTGGGTCATGCAGCAAGATAATGATCCTAAACATACAAGCAGATCTACAAAAGAATGCAGAAGAAATTCCGTGTTTAAAATTGGCCTACTCAAAGTCCGGATATAAACCCCATTGAAATGTTGTGGCAGGACCAGTAGCACGTTGTCCATGCAAGGAAGCCCTCAAATGTCACTGAGTTTAAGCAGTTCTGTAAGGAGGAATGGGCCAAAATGCCTCAAACCCACGTGAGAGACTGAACAGCAGTTACAGGAAACGCTTAGGTGAAGTCATTGCTGCTCAAGGGTGGTGCCACCAGGTACTGAATCTAAAGGCTCACATACTTTTTCACACATGGATATTGAATGTTGAATAATATGTGGATAAATAAATGTTGAAAAAGTATCATGTTTTGTGTCATTTGTTTGACCAGGTTATCTTCATCTATTTTAGGTTTTAAATACAGTTCTGTATGTGAAAACAAATGTTTTCTCACCACTGGATCTATTTTGAGCACATTCTCTGCATTGCTGTGTCTCCTCTATCGGACCTGGTTTTGAGTGCAACATATTTGAAAAACCCAGGACATACGTGAAAGCTAGAGGTAACTCTCAACGTATTACTTCCTGGTAACAATGAAAACCAAAAGGTACACGCTGCACACCTCTATAAACAGGAAAAAGGGTCTGATACAATTACCGGTGCTCCACGCGGGAAGATGATAGCCGGCAGCATACCCAGGAACATACAAAAGGAAGAAATCGCAGAGCAGTAATGGACTTTCTCATTCTGATTTATTAAAGCTAAAACCAAAGCAACGTTTCGACCTAGTGGTCTTTCTCAAGTGATATTGCTTTTTTTTTTGGCGCATTTAATAAATCAGTATTAGCAAATCCGTCAGCGCTCTGCGATTTCTTCCTTTTATTACTTCCTGGTAAAACATTTTTTTATAAATAATTATATATATTATGGGGCGATTGGTTGTCCCACACTGTTGATCTGTAACTATGGAAAAGAAAGCTGTGGGACCAGGAGAGCGCTAACCGCTGTGCCGGGGGACTGCTGTATAAACGCACTGTGTCTGAGGTACCCGGATGGGGAAGCGGCTGTTTGGTAGACGTCTCCAGCCACAAGATTATGGCTCCAGACCGGCAGGCAATGAATATGAGTCCTGTGCTTAATTCCAATGCGCATGATCTACCATATTGCTGTGAGTGACCTGATTTTAGCTCGTGTTAAGTAAACCCATTACTATTTACACTATGGAGTCCACGCTGTTCCTTTTTGTTTGTGTGTGTATATATATATATATATATATATATATAATATATATATATATATATATATATATATATATACATCCTGCAGTAATGGTTTAATATTGTATCTGCATTTCAATAATGACAATAACAGACATGTTATTACTTAAATACTTTTCCATTTACTTGATGCTTTGCATCAACAGTTGTCTTTTTCAAATTCCTATGTATCAAGAAAGTTTGCACATATAAAGTTAAAGGTTTCAGTTGACACCCAGTTGTCTTACCTAGGATGGGTTTTTCAGAACCATATGCTCAGCGGGCCATATGGATCAAGGCAAAAGTGGTGCAATTCTGGGGCAAAACTGATGTTTTCTTTGATCCATCTGGTGCAGTGTTTTTGCCCCCAAATTGCACTAGTTTTGCCTTGATACATGTGTGTCCCAGTTACACCCGGCTTTCTGCACACTCCCGGGAAGCTCTCACCTGTTATACATTAACCGTTTGAAGTCCTGGAATAGCGTGTCCTTGTTCTTGTCTATGAATCCTTCCACTGAATACCTGGAACAAGCAGAGATCAAAAGGTTGTCAGTGAAACGGACATATCTTTTATGAAATAAAGAAACATCGGGTCACACTCCTGGTCTTAGAAGCAGATTAAAAAAAAAACGTTTACTGGGCAACATTTTACCAACTCCAGCCCCAAACTTGGAAACTTCAACAGGATTGTAGAGGGATGAAGAGCGACGTTTTATGGGCCTACGGACCCCAGAGAAGTGTACTGTATATTCCCCACAGGTTACGGTACTTCTAAGGGCCAATCCTTTCTAGAATGAAAGGGAACTAAGGACAACGACATGTTTAATAGGGTAAGTGTATCCGATGGACTTCCTATAGAATCAAACAAGTATACAGTGTTTATAAATCATTTTAGAATTTAAATGTTCCCATGGGGAACTAAAAGCTTTCTGACCCTTGACTAAGGATTTAGTCATCATTTTATTCTGATCCATGTGTGTTTATTATTTACTACATGGATTGTATATTTGGGGGTTACGTTGCGTTTAATAAATTCGATTTTCTATATCTAAGCCGGTATCTCACTCCCGATATTTCCGCATGGTTGTGTTTGGGGTACAAGGTACATTTAAGCCTTGTTTCTTAACCCTATAGACTTCATCCCTCCTCCTTTCTTGGAGAATGGGAACATTTTCTTGTGTTCTGGTGTATTAGGAACACCCATATGGGCCTATTCAAAAAACGATGATATTGTTAATGCAAAATCGCAACCAAAATGGCAAAAAAATGTGATCTAATAAAAATTGACAATTTGCGCTTTATTCATTAAGAATTATCGATGCACACACATCTCACCGTTTGACATCTTAGTTGCCTGCGCTTTTTGCCTGATTTGCTGGCGCAGTGCCTGGAACGCAATGTTCAGAAATCTCACCACCCTCAGATAGGCGAGATTTCTGGTCATAACTTTGAATAACTATGAATTTATCATGTTGTGAATTTGCATTACAAATCTGCATATCACATGGAATTGCAAAGCCAGAAGTAAAATGCATCAAAAAAAAACCCGTCGTTTTCGCCATGTTTGCACATGCGGAATAAATACAGCGAGATACAAACCCGGGTGGAAACAGCACCTATCCAAGTTTAATGACCCATAGGGGCTTATTCTGTAAGCTCCGTTAGCGCTCTACTGAGTGATCTACACTGAAAGCCCCACTGGCTTGAATGGGGCTTTCTGTGCAGATAAGCCCCATAGTATGTACATAGCTCTAGACAGGTGTCTGCTGCATGTGTACTGTAGCAGCACAGAGGGAAGGAAGCATATACAGGTATATAGCCAAAGGTCGAGAAACTCCTCTGCAGGGGTTAAGTGGGGAAGGTGTCAGAGGTGTGGAGAATAGGGAAATATTAAAGAGGAATTAGACTGGCTCCTAATCAGATAGTGAATTATGGGTTGCCACCAGGGTCGCAGCTGCCACTAGGCGACTTAGGCGGTCGCCTAGGGTGGCACATTTTAAGGGGGGCGGCAGCAGAGGAGGACAGCGGGAGAAGAGGACAGGGGAAGAGTATGGCGGGTGGTGGGAGAGGAGGAGGAAAGCAGGAGCGGAGCAGGGTGGCAGAGGAGGAGAACATCAGGCAATGGCGGGAGAAGAAGGCTGAGGAGCACGGGAGCAGAGCACGGCGTGCAGGACGACTGCTGGGGAGGAGCGCGCGCCCAGCGGTCTGACCCGAAAGTCTTCACCGACTTCCGGTGTTTGCCGCTGCTACAGTGCGCTCCTCCCCGACCGTCCTCCTGTGCGTTCCCTGCTCCGCTCCACAGTCCTCTTCAAATTCTGAGATAACGGACTAAGGAACTAGGATTAAAACAAAAATTAGATTGTCTTAATTTACTTGTTGGGCCTCAAGTATTTACTAAAATGCCTGTACTGAATGAAGATAGAATACATGTTTTGGGTTGAGCATGCACTCCTGTTAGGCCTGGTCCCCGCTGGCTACTGCAGCGCCCGCTGTGGCGGACGCTGCAGGGACGAGAGCCCTCCCCTCAATGGCGCCGGGCCCGCTGCGAAGGGGGGCCGCAGCGCTGTGGCACGAGTTGCTCCTGCTCTCAATAGAATTGAGAGCAGGACTCGCGACGGAGCACTAAGCCACGCCCCCCGGCGGTTCAGCCAATGAGGGCGAACCTGCCGGGTGATGTGATGGCCGCGCCCCCGTCATTCCCATGCCCCTCCCCCCCCGGTCTCTCTTCCTGCAGCTCACTGCAGACCGGGGAATCGGCTGCACGCGCCGCCAGTCTCGCGGGCGCGCGTGCAGCGGAGGTACTGGGGCCTCAGCCTTACTCACTGTGCTGGAACTCGGTAAATGTGGTACACCAAATGCTGTCCGGGGTCTTTCCCTGTAGTACCGGGTTTGCCAACTCCAGTCTTCAAGGGTCACCAACAGGTCAGGTGTTCAGGATATCCCTCCCTCAGCACAGGTGGCTCAATCAATGGCTCAGTCAAACACTGATAGAACCACCTGTGCTGAAGCAGGGATATCCTGAAAACTTGGCCTGTTGGTGGCCCTCGAAGACTGGAGTTGGCCACCCCTACTGTAGTAGATCCCTAATGTGTAAACATCCAAAAGAGAAAAAAGGCAGCAGTGGGCACTGAATGAATTACTTGTTGGAAACAAAGAGTTTTTTTTATTGGATTACATATAACAGTATATCCAACGCGTTTCAGTCCCAGCTGGGACCAATACGCGTCAGATATAATATGTAGTCCAATAAAGTAACCTCTTATTCAGCAAGCAATTCTTTCATTGCCCACTGCTGCCTTTCTCTCTTCTGTATGGAGATAGAACATCAATAAATTACTGGAGCGCATTCTATAAAACGGCTTTGATTTCATCTCTGGGCTTCGGTATTGTCAGGCTGCCGAGTCCCATCTGCTCATGTTTCAGCCCTGTGATGGATGTCCTCAATCGGTTCAGAAACTAAAAACTTGAGAACGGTTGTAAATTAATCTGACAGGTGTACGATCTGAACCCACAGAAGCTGCTGACATTAAAATACATATTACTATTAATTCCAACAAATGTAAGCCTATAACACGGTAATAATCCCTTCAAAACACAGTATTGTGGCCCAGCTCAGTCCCGTCGTACGTGGTGGATGAATAACCCCCGTTGACTATCTATCTGCTCACCAGATGCATCCTAAAATTATTTACAGGCCACGACCAACATTTCAAGCATACATATTTGCCTTTGACATTTTTTTACTGTAATAATAATTTTTCTTACATAGTACTGTAGCCCACGTACAATGAGTTGTTGCCCCAGAAGGCTCACAATCTAATTTCTCTGCCAGGCACAGAAAGATAGAGTAACTTGCCCAAGGTCAGAAGGATCTGACATTGGGATAACCCACTTCAAAGGCAGCGACATTACCACTGAGCTCCTCCTTTCAGGTATACAAATTCTACCAAGTAAATAGGGTTTCTCCTCTCCCTTCCAGGATGTGAGGTATGTTCCATGGGGACATGTGATTGAAAGAATGAAATAGGGTTTCTCCGCTCCCTTCCAGGATGTGAGGTATGTTCCATGGGGACATGTGATTGAAAGAATGAAATAGGGTTTCTCCTCTCCTTTCCAGGAAGTGAGGTATGTTCCATGGGGACATGTGATTGAAAGAAGGAAATAGGGTTTCACCTCTCCCTTCCAGGATGAGAGAGGTATGTTCCATGGGGACATAAGATTGAAATAGGGTTTCTCTTCTCTCTTACATGATGTGAGAGGTATGTTCCATGGGGACATAATATTTAAATAGTGGTTCTCTTCTCCCTTCCAGGATGAGAGAGGTATGTTCCATGGGGACATAAGATTGAAATAGGGTTTCTCCTCTCCCTTCCAGGATGAGAGAGGTATGTTCCATGGGGACATAAGATTGAAATAGGGTTTCTCTTCTCTCTTACATGATGTGAGAGGTATGTTCCATGGGGACATAATATTTAAATAGTGGTTCTCTTCTCCCTTCCAGGATGTGAGAGGTATGTTCCATGGGGACATAAGATTGAAATAGGGTTTCTCTTCTCTCTTCCAGGATGAGATAGGTATGTTCCATGGGGACATAATATTTAAATAGTGGTTCTCTTCTCCCTTCCAGGATGAGAGAGGTATGTTCCATGGGGACATAAGATTGAAATAGGGTTTCTCTTCTCTCTTACATGATGTGAGAGGTATGTTCCATGGGGACATGT
This sequence comes from Ascaphus truei, assembly GCA_036426205.1. Classification (NCBI taxonomy): domain Eukaryota; kingdom Metazoa; phylum Chordata; class Amphibia; order Anura; family Ascaphidae; genus Ascaphus; species Ascaphus truei. The sequence continues at coordinate 40,971 of WSYH01001488.1, forward strand.
GCTTGAAAAAGGAAAAGCAATGAAGGAAAATATGAGGGTTTACACTTACGTGACATTCCCTGCGTAGTGCTTAATGCGGAAATCACGCTTAAATTCCATGGATTTGTCCGTAGCGAAGAGCTATAAATGGGATGACATGAATCAGGACAATTATAGACTGATCTTAAGATGCTGAATGTGACCTATAATGGAGGTTCTCAACTCCAGTCCTCAAGGCCCCCCCCCCCCCCCCAACAGATCAGGTGTTAACGATATCCCAGCTTCAGCACAGGTGGCTCAATCAGTGGCTCAGCCTTCAAATGAGCCACTGGTTGAGCCACCTGTGCTGAATCAGGGATATCCTGAAACCTGACCTTGTTGGGGGGGTCTTGAGAACTGAAGTTGAGCATATATAATATCACTGGAGGTCCCCACCGTCACACACAACTAAATTACTGATGAGTTCAATGGCCATTCCCTTAGCTACAAAGACTATTCCGTGTAGCTATTTACATAAAACATGAACATGTCCTCCATTCCAGCCGATGGCAAAGCAAATAGTCCAATGTTTAAAGCAAAGCATGAGTGGGGTTTATGCACAAACATCCACTTTCAGGGGGCAAAGTGAGTGAGACAGGAGGGTCAGACACATGCCGTTGTGCTGAATTTAAACACTGCCATCGGTAAGACTGCTGATGCTACAGTTCATTGAGACGGACTCCGAATAAGTTAGAACCACTGAAAAAATCAGGTCTGCTTTAATACATAGAAAAGAAGCAGTAACTTAGCACTCTATGGCAGCTAAGGAGAGATGGACGAATGTGTTACAATTCGTGCCCGTGAACGGTTTGCCGAATTTCTGTTAATATTAGATTTGCTGACGAATATTCGCCTGCAAAGTTTTTATTAAAAAAAAATGTGTGCGCGTGTATGCAATTCCACCGGTGGCCACTAGTGGCACAGACCCTAAAATATGGGTTCTGAGATCCCTGGGAAATATGCGAATAGGATATGCAAATGACTCTTATTAGCATATTTCCCACGTATCTTAGGTGTGCCCATTTGTTATGCACAGGTGCCCTTCCATGTGTTGCTCTCTCCGTGTATGGGATGAACTGACCCTACGCCTGGTTTAGTAAGGTTGTATAGGATACCTTCACTCTACTGCTAGTATTGTGAGGTTGTATGAGATACACTTATTCGCCTGTTGGTATAGTGAGGTTGTATGGGATGCACTCACCTTCCTACTGGTATAGTGAGGTTGTATGGGATACACTTACACGCTTGTTGTAATAGTGAGGTTGTATTGGATGCACTCAACTTCCTACTGGTATAGTGAGGTTGTATGGGACGCATTCACCTTCCTACTGGTATAGTGAGGTTGTATGGGATACACTTACTCTCCTGTTGGAATAGTGAGGTTGTATGGGATGCATTCACCTTCCTACTGGTATAGTGAGGTTGTATGGGATGCACTCACCTTCCTACTGGTATAGTGAGGTTGTATGGGATGCACTCACCTTCCTACTGGTATAGTGAGGTTGTATGGGATACACTTACTCGCTTGTTGTAATAGTGAGGTTGTATGGGATGCACTCACCTTCCTACTGGTAAAGTGAGGTTGTATGGGACGCATTCACATTCCTACTGGTATAGTGATGTTGAATGGGATACACTTACTCGCCTGTTGGTATAGTGAAGTTGTATGAGATGGACCCTTCTGCTGCTATAGCGAGGTTATATGGGATAGACTCACCTTCCTGCTGGTATAGTGAGGTTGAATGGGATTGTATTGTCTGTCTTTATTTTGTATAGCGCCAAAAGTGTACTCAGCGCTTCACAAAGAATACAGTACAGGGAATTATAATAATACAATAAGTGCAGCAAAATCAGACACTAGGAAAGGAAATCCCTGCCCCGAAGAGCTTACAATTTAAGAGGTTTGATGGGGAACTTACAGAGACCGTAGGTGAGGGAATAAGTGCTGTAGATGGCAGTGCTTGGCCACAATGGGTGGTAGGAGTGACTGAGTGTGGGACATTAGCCATGAGGGCAGGCTATTGGGATGCTTTGTGGGGTGAGTTTTAAGGTTAGTCAGTATTAAAATGAGTTTTACACCATTTACAGGGGAAGAGATGGCAGGGAGGCATGAGTGAGATCAGGTGTGTATGTCTGGCTTCAGGCTTAGGGGAGATACCAAGCAGCAGGAAGGAGTAGATAGATGGTGTGAATAGAGGATTTGTGTGGGTGTTTTTTATTGAGAGGTAAAGAAGTTGATGGAAGAATGGTGTATAAATAATGGGGAAGTGGGGAAGTTGGAGAGAACAGAGACATTCACAAAGGAGTGAGGAAACAGTAAACAGAAAAAGCAATAGGAAGGGCATAGTAAGATGCAGGAGGAGAGACTTCCCAGGTACTGGTGGATAAAAAGAGTACACAAAGTCACAGCTTTTAGAAAGTTAAGTTCTCACAGTTGCAAAGTTGTTGTGCAGAGTCCCGATCTTCCTCAAATCTTCACCTCCAATTTCAACTCCAAAATAAACTCTGCCAAACACTTTAAATGTGACACTTAAGATGGGACACACAGCCAGCTGGTATAGTGAAGTTGTATGAGATGGACCCTTCTGCTGCTATAGCGAGGTTATATGGGATAGACTCACCTTCCTGCTGGTATAATGAGGGTGTTTGCACAACTTGGTGTTCATGGATTCCAGGAACATGGTGTCTGTGACCTCTCCCACCGTCAGACACGCCTCATCCAGGATTGAGAGAATGCCTTTGTGCTGCTGCTCCACCAAATCAACGATAATTTGGTTGTTGAAGTAGTCGATCTATGGGAGAGCAGCGGAGAAAGAGCCAATGACATTGAATAAGATAACTGTGACTAAGCCTTCTCCACGTCCACCCTTGACAGATGCAAAGCCTCCAAAAAAGGAAGACATTAGAATCCAAACGAGTTTATTTCATATTACAGTATGTGCATTGAATCACAATAATTGTTTTCACTTGATATAATGTCAGTCATTATGCTCTCTCCCCAAAACATACCACAATTACACTCAGATATATGATGAGCGTTACACAACAATAAAGACTGTTACAAAAAACCTTACAGAGCATCAAACGTGAATTTTTAAGGTTACAATAGCCAAATATCTCCCAAATCACAGCACGGGGAATAGCATCTTTAAAATAACTTATGGGCTGTAATCTAACAATGTTGTTTAAATCTATTTGGTATTTTGATTGCATCTTAAATGGTTTTAAACAATATTTGAGCTTAGAAATAATTCATGAAGGTGACTGTGGGATATTCAAATGAAATTGTTGTTATTCATAATATAGTTGAAATAATTATATAAGTGTAGAAGACGTCTCAATTTGTCCCAAATCTGTTCCCCTAAAATATGAACTTTGTCCTAAATTACAGGTGCACTTTCATCTTTATTATGCAACAATTGGTAGACCAATAAAACTTAGTGTCATTGACTCCAATCTCTACCTGAAATACTAGCTTTCTTATCTGAGGATGGTCACAGACATGGGCGTCCGCAGGGGGGGGGCAAGGGGGGGCGCTTGCCCCCCCCCCTTTATCCTGGGCCGCCAACAGCGGGGAACAGAGGGCACTGGCGTGACAGGATTTAGCCGCTCTTCTGCAAAAAAAAAAAACCTCCCTTGTCTCCTGATTGGCTGGCGCGTGTTGGCACGCTGCCAGGATTTTTTTTTTGTCCCTCGCAACTCAATCTCAGCGGTGCGCAAAACTGGGGGGCGCCAAATTATTTAGGGGGGGGGGGGGCGCACAGCTGTGCGGTGAAACTGGGGGCGAGAGAGAGATGGGGCAGAGCAGAGCCAATGCCAGGCAGAAGATCCGTGCTGTGTTCCCTGTGCTTGCAGAGGGGGGGGCGTCCCTCTGCACACAGACACAAGCCCTCCTCTTCCTGGCTTGAGTGGGGAGCCGAGCAAGCAGTACAGTGGTGTGTGTGTGTGTGTGTGTGTGTGGTGTGTGTGTGTGTGTGGGTGTGTGGTGTGTGTGGGTGGGGTGTGTGTGTGTGTGTGTGTGCGTGGGGTGTGTGTGTGTATTATATGTATAGTGATGCCTGTGTGGGTGGTGTGTTGTGTATATTTGAATAGTGATGTCATGTGTGTGTGTGTGTGTGTATATGTATAGTTGGGTTGGTGTTTGTGTGTGTGTTGTGTGTGTGTATCTATATATAGTAGAAGTGTGTAGTTGTATTGTTAGTGTGTGTGTGTGTGTATATATGTGTGGTGTGTGTGTGTATATATAGATTGTTAATGATGTGGTGTGTGTGTGTGTTTATATATATGTATAGTGATTGTTTGTGTGTGTGTGGTGTTGTGTGTGTGTGTGTGTGTGTGTGTGTGTGTGTGTGTGTGGTGTTGTGTTTGTGTGTGTGTGTGTGTTGGGTGTGTGTGTGTGTGTGTGTGTGTGTGTGTGTATATATAATAGTTAGTGAGGTGTGTGTGTGGTATATATACTATATATTTATCTTATAATGTGTAGGTGTGTGTTGTTTTGTGATGAATGTGTGCTGTGATGTGTGTGGTGTGGGGGGTGTGTTTGTGTTGTAATTGATTGTGTGCTTGGCGAGACAAACAAAATTGACATTGAAGCATGCTCAGCAGCAGTCAATGCGCACAACCCCACACCCACACACAAACACAGAAAAGAAATAGCCCTGATCCATAACCCCACTCGTGCTTGCAAAATTATGCAGGACACCCTGTGCTATGCTTGGAGAGTTGGTGATGTCACCACTCTCGCGGCAGCGTGGACGCAGCCTAATTTTGCAAGCGCTGATTGTTGAAACAATTTGTTTTACATTGGTATATCGTTTATAAAGGGGGGGGGTTCATGTGATTTTGATTACGTCAGGAGGGGGGGCCCGAGGAACGAGAAATTAAATGGATGAAAAGGGGGGCTCGGCATAAAAAGTTTGCTCACCCCTGCGAGTCTATCTGACCTTGCATATAGAGAGCCCGCCCTTTCTGCATGGAGCAAGTCAGGTGGAGTACTGCTCCATGCCACTCTCGCTCCCCTTGTTCCTCTGCTCTGATCTCCCCCCCCCCTGCTCCGTGTCCCCCCTTCCCGTTCCGATCCCCCCTACTGGTCCCCTTCCCGTTCCGATTTTCCCCCCCTCCTGCTCGATTCCCCCTGTTGCGAGTGTCTGAGGTTGTGTCTGAGTGTGTGGTTGTGTGTGTGTGAGATCAGGGGGGGGGAGATGATGTGAGGAGGACGGATTCAGGAGTGGGTTTGATCAGAGGGGCATAATTGATGGAGGGGGGAGAGAGTGAGGAGACAGGGGGTGGTTTAATAGCGGAAGAGAGGGGTGAGGGAGAGAAGTGAATGAGACGAGAGGGGGGGTATAAGAAAGAGATGGGGCTACACCTTGGGATTCTGCATTAGAGGTGGGGGGGGGTGTGGTTGTGGTGTGTGGAGTGTGGGGTGTGGTGTGTTGAGTCTGAGTGTGAGGAAGAGAGAGTTGAGTGAGGAGAGAGAGAGGTTGAGTGAGCGAGGGATTCTGAAGGGGAGGGAGTCTGAGGGGGGGAAGTCTGAGAGAGTATGAGGGGAGAGAGTCTGAGGGGGAGAGAGTTGGGGGGAGAGAGAGAAGTGAGGGGAGGAGAGAGAGAGGTTGAGAGGGAGAGTGAGAGTTGAGAGGAGAGAGGAGAGTTGAGAGGGGAGAGGGAGAGTCTGAGAGGTGAGAGGGAGGAGAGAGAGTCTGAGAGGAGAAGGGAGAGTCTGAGAGGGAGAGGGAGAGTTGAGGGGAGGAGGGAGAGGTGAGAGGGACTAGAGTGAGAGTCTGAGAGGGAGGGTGGAGTTAGAGAGGGAGAGTGAGAGTCTGAGAGGGAGAGGGACAGTCTGAGAGGAGAGGAGAGAGAGTCTGAGAAGGTTTGGTTCTGAGGGAGGGGAGAGGGAGAGGGAGAGTCTGAGAGGGAGAGGGAGAGTCTGAGAGGGAGAGTGGGAGAGGGAGAGTCGGAGAGGGAGAGTCTGAGAGGGAGAGGGAGAGTCTGAGAGGGAGAGGGAGAGTCTGAGAGGGAGAGGGAGAGTGGGAGTGGGAGAAGGAGAGTGGGAGAGGGAGAGTGGGAGAGGGAGAGACTGAGAGGGAGAGTCTGAGAGGGGGAGAGTCTGAGAGGGGGAGAGTCTGAGAGGGGGAGAGTCTGAGAGGGGGAGGGTGTGTGTTTGTGTCTGTCTGTCTGTGAATGAATACAGACACCAACCCACAGTCAGTCAGTCACCCACCCAAGTGTCAGTCAGTCACCCAAGTGTCAGTCACACACGAGTCAGTCAGTCAAAGTGTCAGTCACCCACCCACCCCCCCCCCCCCCACAACCACTCTCTCTCTCTGTCTAGTTAACATTATGCCCCCCCCTGAAAACATTTCTGCGGACGCCCATGGTCACAGACTTTAGTGACTTTACCTATTTCAGTTATCTGTGTCAGGAAACCAAAACCCATTTGTATCAAGGACAAAAGTGGTACCATTCTGGGGCAAACATATGTATGACCGAAAATAAATAAATATTATAAATATAATATATATATATATATATATATATATATATATATATTTATATATTATAGCAGTTGGGAATTAATCAAAAAGTTCACCTAAAAATTAGCAGCTAACCTAGGCTAAAATAATTGGAATATGTTCAGAGATTCAACAAGTGGTTGGAAACACATTTTAAGATACGGACATACAGGACAAAGCATCATTACTCTCCCGTAGCCGAACAACTCATTATCATAACACAGTTTCTAGGCTCCTAGCCGTCCATTTACCATACACCAAAATGACAGTGTGTACAGTATGTATGAGACTTACGTGTTGCCACTCAATACCCTCGCGCTGGTACTCGTCCTGCTCCTGACGAAGGATCAGCTCGATGAACAGCTGCTGCAGCTTCTCGTTGCAGTAATTAATGCAGAACTGCTCAAAGCTGCGGCAAGGAACACACAGGCAGGCGGGTTACCACTGTTACTCTACATGTAGAGCAGGAGGGTTATCACTAATATTCTACATGTACAGCAGGAGGGTTATCACTATTACTCTACATGTTCAGCAGGAGGGTTATCACTAATACTCTACATGTTCAGCAGGAGGGTTATCACTATTACTCTACATGTGCGGCAGGAGGGTTATCACTAATACTCTACATGTTCAGCAGGAGGATTATCACTATTACTCTACATGTGCGGCAGGAGGGTTATTACTAATACTCTACATGTGCGTCAGGCGGGTTATCACTATTACTCTACATGTGCGGCAGGTGGGTTATCACTATTACTCTACATGTGTGGCAGGAGGGTTATCACTAATATTCTACATGTGCCGCAGGAGGGTTATTACTAATACTCTACATGTGCGGCAGGAGGGTTATTACTAATACTCTACATGTGCGTCAGGCGGGTTATCACTATTACTCTACATGTGCGGCAGGCGGGTTATCACTATTACTCTACATGTGTGGCAGGAGGGTTATCACTAATATTCTACATGTGCCGCAGGAGGATTATCACTATTACTCTACATGTGCGACAGGCGGGTTATCACTATTACTCTACATGTACAGCAGGCGGGTTATCACTAATACTCTACATGTGCCGCAGGTGGATTATCACTAATACTCAACATGTGTGGCAGGTGGGTTATCACTAATACTCTACATGTGCAGGAGGAGGGTTATCCCTATTACTCTACATGTACAAGAGGAGGGTTATCACTAATACTCAACATGTGCATCAGGAAGGTTATCACTAATACGCTACATGTGCAGGAGGAGGGTTATCACTATTACTCTACATGTGCAAGAGGAGGGTTATCACTATTATACTACACGTGTGGCAGGTGAATTATCACTATTATGCCGCATCTATGGTTAGCACGACCGCGCATGCAACGGCACAATCAAAATGCCGTGCCTATATGAGCCATGCCATAGAGCGTGCGCGATGAGAAGTGCCGGTGCTCGCGATCCATGAGCAGACAAATAAATCTGTTTCTGTCACATGACGGCCGGGCCACGTGGGCGGTTCACCCAATGAGGGCGAACCAGCTCCGTGATGTCACGGCCACGCCCCACGACACGCCTCCCGGTCGCGTCTACCCCTAGGCCACAAATCGCTCCAGCTACAGTCACGTGTGACGCCGCGACGTCTTCAACATCATTACGCCCCGGGACGTCCTCCTTTCAATAGGGGTAATGACTGCTCTTGCGTTCCTCGGGCGTAAGGATCTTGAAGACATTTTGACCTCAACACAAGATGACCTTGGAGCCGACGGCTGCAACATTCGCTGGCACACGGGGGAGGGCACGGGAGGGCTGCTTAAGTGGCCATGTTCTGTCAACCCCGATGACGTTCCCAGCTGGCACCGAAACGTGTTGGCGCACACAGGTATTTTTTCTGAGCAAGATAATTGCCTTCCTATTTTTGTTGTTGACAACAAACCTGCCCTGCTGTCCTTCTAGTGCGTTCCCTCCCCCCTGCCTCCTTTCCATTACTCTGCGTATATGGGTTGTCTCGCAATACCCTTGAAGAACGCACGTGATATCCGTGCGGGCACACACAGAGGCCCAGGTGCGGGCACAATACAGATGACTAACTGCTCCCTCTACCTATGATCTGCTTGTCTGCCAGCGTCATGCTCCCTTTGAACAATAAAGGGTGATGATTCACCCTCCTTTGCAGTGTTCACCCAGTCACCAGTTGTCCTATTTTTGGCCTCCTTGACCTTTTTACTCTTCGTGGAGTTAACCCCTCGCTGCATTGGTCGGCAAAGCAACGTACTCCAGCAATCCCCATCTCCCCCATATATATTTTCTTAATATTCCTTGCACCGGAGCTGATCTGTAGAAAACAATAACATTGTGCCTTTCTATTGGCCGCCGGAGCAGGGATGATGCTGGCGGCTGGGGGTGTCCAAGCTCAAATATCTTTGTAAGTAGGGGGGGGGGGTCCTTGGAAGTTTGGGAACGTTTTTTCCACCTCCCAGTTCGGGTTATACCGGTATCTCGGCAAACTTTAAAAGCTCCCACGTCACGTGAGCCGCTAAGAAACCAAACCTGATGACATCACGGCTTCCTATTGGCCAGCAGGGCGCGGCAGCCGTGAAACTCCGCCATTACGCGACCGCTACCGGCACCCCCTATGGAGGTCTGTATCTCGAAGCAGGGAGTACCCGGAGCTGAAATAATGGGTGGGGGGCAAATCCGGAGACCCCCTGCTTTGCAATCCGATGTGAAAATAAATTGCTAGCTCGGATTGCCACTATACGTGAGAACAATGTCAGAAAGTGCATAGGCCTCACTGTTACCCCTCATCGCTGCCCTCTCCAGAGATGTTAGCGAGCGGAAGTGGGCACGTAATGATCCGCGCGGCTTCCCCTCTGCTGTCAGTCCGCAGGAGAGGAGGGAAATGCCGCCGCGCCATTGTGTGCCAAAATCGCATCAGAACCGATTCCGAGGAGTCGGGTTTGGAAAAGCAGAGATATGGGTCTTTCATCTGTTACCCATCCTGCCGTCTGTTTGGTTATTAACCTTTTCACTGCCGCGAGTAAGCAATAAATGACTGTTTCTCACATTATCCAACATTTAAGCAGCAATCCCCCAAAAATGAAGTCATAACCGCTTTTAATTATTATTTTTAAACTTTCGTTTTTCTTGGGTTTCATCAGATTATTGTTATTTCAATTGCCATGAACCGTGGCAGCCACTGTTCTTTTACTGTGTGTTGATGACAGCGGCCATTTTAATTTCCCAAGGAGGCACAGTTTCAGCAATTACAACATTTAAAGAGAGTGGGATCGCTAAATACAGCAGCAAAATGACTCCACGTTGGCAAAAAGAAAAGGAAACATTTATTTATTTCATTTGTTAGAGGGGATTTCTGCTTAACGCGGAATTCATGTACTTAGACATGTAAAAGGAGAGAGAGAGATACAGATACAGATACAGATAGATACAGATAGAGAAACAGATAGAGAGATAGAAACAGATAGAGAGATAGAGAGATAGATATAGAGAGATAGATACAGATAGAGAGATAGAGAGATAGATACAGAGAGATAAGGATAGACGATAGCAGAGATCAGATACAGATAGAGAGATAGAGAGATAGATACAGAGATATAGATAGAGATAGAGAGATAGATACAGAGATACAGATAGAGAGATAGAGAGATAGATACAGAGATAGAGATAGAGATAGAGAGATAGATACAGAGATACAGATAGAGATAGAGATAGAGAGATAGATACAGAGATACAGATAGAGAGATAGAGAGATAGATACAGAGATACAGATAGAGAGATAGATACAGAGATATAGATAGAGAGATAGATACAGAGATAGAGATAGAGATAGAGAGATAGATACAGAGATACAGATAGAGAGATAGAGAGATAGATACACAGATACAGATAGAGAGATAGAGAGATAGATACAGAGATATAGAGCGATAGAATAGATCGAGTAGAGAGAAGATACAGAGTACAGATAGAAAGATAAGAGTAGATACAGAGATATAGATTAGAGAGATAGATACAGAGATACAGATAGAGAGATAGATACAGAGATACAGATAGAGAGATAGATACAGAGATACAGATAGAGAGATAGATACAGAGATACAGACAGAGAGATAGATACAGATAGAGAGATAGATACAGATAGAGTGAAGGATACAGATAGATACAGATAGATACAGATAGAGAAATAGATACAGGTAGAGAGATAGATACAGATAGAGAGAGAGAGGAGCAGAGAGAGGAGAGAACGAGACGAGGGAGAGGAGAGAGACGAGAGAGAGAGAGAGAGGGAGAGAGAGAGGAGGAGGAGCGAGGAGAGAGAGAGATAGGTACAGATAGAGAGATAGAGAGATAGATAGACACAGATACATACAGATATAGATAGAGAAATAGATAGAGAGATAGATATAGATATAGATAGGTACAGGTAGGTACAGGTAGATAGATAGATAGATAGATAGATAGATAGATAGATAGATAATAGATAGATACAGATAGATAGGATAGTAGATAGATAGATAGATAGATAGATAGATAACCATGGTAAGTCATTCTACCTTTTTCCCCATAGAACCAGTATTATTGTTTTACTTGTGCCAGGGACATACTTGAAAACGAGAGGGTAACTCTCAATGTATTACTTCCTGGTAAAATATTTTTAAATAAAATAAAAAAATAGTACAATGTTAGGTAAGCCCTAGTAAATTCAGGGCATTAACGGGTTAATTGTGGGCTATTGACCCCCCTTGTGCTCCTCCTTTGATGGACAGGAGTGCGGTGATGACTCATCAGGAGTGCGGTGATGTGTGTAGCCTATCAGGGATAGGTGCAGTCCATGGGCCCGCCCCTGTTTCCTGAGGAAGAGGAGTATCCAAAAGTGAGTTTGTCAGGCTTGCTCTGGAGAGAGGAGGAGAGCATGGGCTGTCAGTCTCTCCCATTGCGAGGGATGAGCTGGCCCACCCAAGGCGCAAGGACTGGGGAGTATCCAGACTCATACCCTACACGGGGTAGGCACCCCTCCAGAAGTCTGGGACTCAAAGACCTTACGCTGTAGGAGGAATTGCAGGGGCGTCTCATCAGGATGCACAATAAAGTACTTGTTCACTTTTACTGCCGAGTGTCAGTTCCTGGGCAGAGTGGAATGAGTATGCGTGGTGGGAACTGACCTCCGGAGCACCCTGGAGCCCACTACAGCTGGAGGCACTGAGTACCTGAGAAGAACTGAAATAACAGAACCCAAAAGCCTGTCCTGTCCACCCTATAACAACGCGGCAGCTCAAGATTTCCTGATCAAACAGGTGTGCGTAGAAAAATGGAAGCAGGCACCACGGTCTTATGAAATACAATTTAATGTGCCCCAAAGGGTCCAACGTTTCGGCAAAAATAGCCCCTCTCCTTGATAAAGGCAATTTTTGCCGAAATGTTGGACCCTTTGGTGGCACATTATTAAATTGTATTTTATAAGACCGGTGCCTGCTTCCATTTTTCTACGCTGATCTCCTCTGGGATGTCTGGACCTCCCTGGACCCAGCGCACCGGCAGATAAGTACCCCCCTCCAGCACCATACTGCAGTGTACATGCACTTCCACATATGACCAAACAGGTATGCACCATGACACCCCATGTTCCCAGAGAAGGGGGGGAACAGGGCTACAGATAGATAGATGCATAGATAGACTCGCAGTAATCTCATCCTGGGTGGCAGCTAGATGTCTCAAACTAATGTAACCCATCGACCCCCTCCCAATCGCAGATCGGGCCCCCTAAGGTGTTCTGTGGTCTGGCTGAGATCTGCTGGTGTGGTGCAACTGCTGGCAACAGGAGGCCGAGTATCTCCGGGTAAATGGGGGAAAAACAGGACAGGTTTCTGGGGTGGATGCCTTCGTTCTTCTTCAATGGTGCAGCAGCCTCCCATCTGTAGTAACCCCAGGGATACGGGTGGAATCCCACAGAATCCCTCCCAGGGATGAGAGATTCCAGTCTCACCACAATAGATCCTTTTTAACAGCAGACTCTTTATTCAGTTTCAGCCATCAGCACGCAGCAGTCAGGTACATCAATATACAACGGGCCACTAGCTGTTCTCCGTTAGGATGGTCCCTTCCTCCACTTGGACCCAGGGCCATCCAGAATGGGGCTAGCTCTTCCTTACCCCCTATGCAGGGTTAAGAGGTATTGGTCCACCTCACTATCAGCTCTAGTCATAGGCTGCTCCTCTCCTCACTAATCACTAGACTAAGATCACTCAGACCCACTAAATAGGAAGTGACACTGCTCTTTTGTAGCTCAAAGGCACCCCCTGTGCCTCTGTTTGGATACAGGGTTAAATTACTACCTTCAATTACACTGGCGACACACTTTATTCGAGCGGCTAGTCTCCACGAATTCGGGTATACCCGGGTGTATTGAGGTTTGTGACGTTTTTTGCCCGAGTGCATTGAGGTATTGATTGAAGCATTTTATTCCCGCTGGCTGCAATACTGCACAGTATATATATATATACTGCATTACAATTCATGAATTTATGCCATCTGGTAGACACGCGAAGCATTGCAGCCTATTAAATCCTAATCATTATCATTTAACAGATCAGCCGCCCGTCAGCCAGGCATGAACCCAGGCTGGGAAGGCAAACGCAACGGGGCTTGTCAGAGGTGAGGAGCGGCGCATTCCAGGTATCTGCCAGGTACATACTGGGTATTTGCTCGAATAAAGTGTGTCGGTGCAGTACTTAGCACAGTGTCAGAAGTAGGGAAAATCCATGATTACTCCTGGCAACCTGCCCTTAGCAGGGATTACACACAGGAGGATATATATATATAGCCCCTAATCTTACCAGGGCTACACTAAATATGTCAAAGTCTGAAATGCTCATTATCCCACCTACATCACACCAGTAATTTGTCACACTACAGCCCATCCAGGTCCCCAAGTCTGTTGTTTCTGTGTCATCTTTGACTCGTCTCTTTTGTTCTCCCCTCACCGTAATGTTTGTGCAAAATCATGTGCTTTTTTCTCCATAACATTTAAAAATGTTACCTTTTTTCTGTTTCCCTACTACTAAACTGCATGCCCACATTCTCTCCCGCCAGGACTACTGTAACCTTCTCTTTACTGGCCTCCAGGCCTTGCAGCTTTCTACCCTTCAATCTGTTCAAAATGCTTCTGTGAGGATAACCTCACTCTCCTCACCATCAGTCTCTGCTTATCTCCGTTCTTTTGACTCCCCCTTAAACTCTGCTTTCACTATAACGTTTTCCTCTCTCTTTCAAAGCTCTCTGGCCCTCTTTATATATCAACTTTAATCTCTTGCTATATCCAGGGTCTTTCTATCCAATGGGCAAAAGGAGCAGTTGCCTTGGGCCCAACTGCTGACAGTGGCCCACCCAGGACTGCCAACAGGGGGTGGACAGCCAGGACTCCTGTCCTGGACCCGGTGAGTCAAGGGCCCGGGTCCCGTGCCAGCAACCCTAACATGTAGTGACAGATCCGCAGAGGCGCCTGTCAGAGAGTCAGCCTAAGGGTGTCCGCGGAGGCACCTGTCAGAGAGTCAGCCTAAGGGTGTCCGCGGAGGTGCCTGTCAGAGAGAGTCAGCCTAAAGGCATCCACGGAGGTGCCTGGCAGAGAGTGCCCAAGGGCATCTGCGGAGGTCCCTGTCAGAGAGAGTCAGCCTGAGGGCATCTGCGGAGGTGCCTGTCAGGGAGAGTCAGCCTAAGGGTATCCGCGGAGGTGCCTGTCAGATGGGGAGTGCTGGTGGCATGTGGAAGGGAGACCTCCTCTGACAGACCCCGGCATTGGCACCCTCTAACAGGCCCCATCTCTCCTCCGAGACAGCAGGTAGACACACTCCGCTAACAAAAAAAAAGAAACAAAAGGACGGGCTCATTTAAGTCCCGGTCTCCACAACATAATTTCCTCCGCTGCGTTCACCCGTCCCCACGATCCTGAAAACCCCCCACACTAAAACCGAACCCCCAACCCCCCACAAAAAACCCCAAAAAAAAACACCAAATTTTCCCAGGGACAAAAGATTATCGTCCTCTTCCCACTCCCCGGCCCCCCTGCCCCGCCCACCTCCCCACCCCCCCCCACCACAGCACTCCCACCCCCCCAACAACACTTCCACAGCACTCCCTCCGTCACCCTCACCACCCCCCCTTCAACCGGAGTCAAACCACCTCCTATCCTCACCATCGCCACGCCAAGAGAAAACGAACCCACCATCCATCCCAAACACCCGCGCCTCTCCACCGCACTCACAGCCCTGCTTTCCGAAGCCCCACGCCAAAACCACGCCCCAACGCCCAAGGCACCAACCCCCCCACCCCCCAGCACCGCCCCCACACACCCCCCCCACACCCGCTGTTCCCCCCCCACGATTCCTCCACCAACCCCACCCCACAACACACCCCCCCACCCACCCCCCCACCCCAACCACACCACCCAACATTCACCAATCCTCCAAAGATCCACACCCACACAAAACAACCACCCCCCACCACCCACCCCCACACCCCCCCACAACACCAAAAACCCCCCCCCCCACCCACCCCCACCCCACACTCACACGACAAACCCCCTCACACACCCCAACACCCACCCAATCACCCACCCCCACACCCAACCCCTACTCCAACACCACCATATTGTTGTGACCCTCCCTGCCGCCCATGCCCATACCTCTCTCCCCCCCCCCCCCCCCAAAGTCCATAAACTATCCGCCCTACAGGTCCTTAACCTCTCTCAACCCCCCCCACCAGTTCCATAACACCCACTTCCCGCTCCACTCCCATGCCCCAAATATAAGTTCATATTTTGCACATATAGGTAAGGCTCTATGGGGCCCCTAGTTATAATTCTGCCAGAGGCCCACCAGGCCTTAAACGCGGCGCCCCTACTCGCTCTCTCCGCTCCTTGCATATGCTCTACAGGCCCGTCTCCTCTACCACCCCCCACGTCACCACAGCCCTCACAACAGCCTACACGCCTCTCACATGCTGCACCCCACACGTACCTCTGAAATTCCCTTTCCCAACTTCCACCTTCGCTCTACCCTTTCAAGCCCATCTGTACACTCACCAGTAACCCGTGTTTTATAAGCCCTGTGTGACTCTACCACCTCAACTACATCGCAGTATGCTCTATACAACACTGACCAGCGCACTCACACGTACTCCTACTGTTTCTTTGTGTCTCCCCATATGCCGATTAGATTGTAAGCTTCGCGAGCAGGGACCTTTCTCCAATGCTACATCATGTATGTCGTGGTGCACCTACCCATATGTATGATAATATTCCCAGTATTAATGTTGTAAATATTTACTGCGGCACCTGATTAAAATCCTGACGAAGCATCCTGGCCGACACGCTTAGAGTTTTGAAGAGGAGAAAAAGCTCTGAAGGACTGGAGAACTCGGTCTAGATCTCTTCCATTGGAACTTCACCGCCCTCAGACCGTGACGCGGATAGCGGAAGACAGCGTGAAACACACGTGCGGAGAATCACGTGACATGGACAACCGACGCTGAAGTGAAGAACTGACAGTGACTCATATACAGAGCTGCCACAAACAACACACCGGTCTCTCTCCCCCACCCGATTTATACACAGGCGAATGTGAGGTGATATACTTGTGCTTTATTTGTATGCATAATACATTATTGGAATAGTATGCACTATTGTGGCTTTTCTTCTTATCCATACACAATCCGTGCACTTGAGGGAATTTCCCTGTTACCATTAAAGGGCTCCAGTCAGAGAGAGAAGGATCTCTGACCGTGATATTTTCTGCGATTTATGTGGTTCTATTCTATAGATTACATCTACTCTAACAGTGTTTACCATCTGCACTATATATTTGTATTCTTTTTTGCAATATTTGCTACACTACCTGCGCTCCTCTCATCTCCAAGAAACATCTACCCTTCTGGGGACCTGGGAAACTGTCCCATCAGAGGAAGTGAGTGTTACACACATTTATTTTTTCAACTATTTCACTATGGTGTGATATATGTGTGTCATAGTTGTATTCCCAACAACCAATATGGTTTCACCAGGGAGCGCCAACCACTTCCCCACTCACCCCTTCCCCTTTCTTACACATCCCTTGTTTTGCATGCTCTTATACACACACGACCAGCGCACTCACACGTACTCCTACGTTTCTTTGTGTCTCCCCTATGCCGATTAGATTGTAAGCTTCGGAGCAGGGACTTCTTCTCCCAATGCTACATCATGTATGTCTTGGTGCACTTAACCCCATCTGTATGATAATATTCCCAGTATGCTATGTCTTAAATATAATGCGAACATCCGTGTTGTGCTGTATAAAATAAAGACAACACATACCTAGATGATAATGTTTGCCTTTGCTTCCCAGTACAAGTGTACTGCCATCCACGAGGCCTGGCGCGATGATGCAAGGACAGCAGGAAGAGTGTGCGGGTCGCGAGGACAGAGTGCGAGTTCCCCGTCCCCAGGCCCATGCGCGACCTGTTCCCGGCTTCTGCACACCTGAGCCCCCCCACCCAACCCCCCCCCGTCCACCGTCACCCACATGCCTACCTCGCGCATTTGCCCATCACCACTCCACACCCCCCCACGGCTCAGCGACACCACACCCCAACCACCCCCGGAGCCACCCACCAGAACGTTCGCACAACCACCCACTCCCGAGCAGCACCCACACCGCAACACACCCGCACGCGCACCACATAGACCACACCCCCCACACAAGGCAACCCCACTCAAAAGAAGCCCATGGACATTGTTAAACACCTGACAACCGACCACAGACACGCGCAGAGCCGGGAATCAACAGTCGTTCCAGCTCAAAAACCACACGCAGGAGAAGGCTCACAAGTGCGTGTAAGTACATTTTTTTTTTTGGCTCTCGTTCCTCTTTACTCGCTCACTGTTCTTATCAAAGTCTCAAAGCCGTCAATCCTTGCCCCGGCGCCTCCACCCTCCCCCAACCCCGGTGACTTTTGCCGTGGACACATCCGGCGAACGTCGTACATGTCAACTTCACCTCTATCAAACGCCAAACTCCCCACCAGTGTCGCGCTACGCCCGCCCGATCCAGCCAGACCCAGCAAAACGCACCGTCAGCCACACGGACAACCCCACCTCTGAGTAAACACAAAGACCTTAGCCATATTAAAGGGCCTATTCTCCCCCCCCCCCCTGTCCCGTGATGCCTCGAAGATCTAAAAAGGTCTCACCTGTCCCCCCCTTTTTGGTGTCCCTCTTCTCAAGCACCACTCTCCCCGTACCCACCAAGCACGCCCAAGCCAACCGCCCCCACCCCACTCACCCCCCGGTCCCCCCTCTCCCCCCGCGGCAACACCCCACCCCCGGTCCACGGCAGTTCAATGACACCCCGCATATCCGCTTACCACCCCCAGACACCGCTCGAGAGAGCAACACCCCTTCACCCACCCTCTCCGGGGTCTAAAGAAAAGACCCCCGCCGCCACACCGCCCCCCTCACCTGCTGCGCGCCGCCCTCTACACGGCCACTCCCACGCCCACCCCCACTGTTTGGGTGGACAACCAATTTGTGGACCTCCTGGTTTGACCTCGTCCAGCGCAGCTGGGACTGGGCAACGGACACCCAACACTGCCGGCTCTCGACACACTCTAACAGCCCACCCGCCCGCCAACCGGGCCCCAGACTCTTCCACCCCCACAGTCTATCTGCCCCCTTGCCGGTGCGCCTCTGGATCCTACAGCTGACGTGCCACAAAACTCTCCCAATCATCCAATAAACCCACCACTACCATGCTGCCGCCGCCCACTGACACCACTTGGGGAGGCGCGGCCAGAGCACCGCTTGACCACCACCCCCCAACAACACCAAACGGTCGGTCCCACCCACCCACTCAACCACCACAACCAAACGCGTGGTCCACGGTTTTGTAAACAGTGCGGGGGGCCTTTCATCCTTGGGGCAACCGAGCCACCACAACAGGCAGCAACACATAACCAATGTTGCAACGGCACAGCAAAGAGGACAGTATGAGAAATGACATATTGTAAAGCCCAACCCTGTGGCCCCACCACCCCACAACAACAACCCAACCACCACCACCCCCACGCACACAACAAAACCCAAACCAAAACACACCACAAGACCACGATAGACAGCCCAAAAACAAGAACCACACCGGCGTTGAATCTGGGGAGGACACCCCACCCAACTCGTTTGCATCTGGACGGGGGGGTAGTACGTAGTATGATCTGGGGGTTGTGTTCATCTGGGAGGGGGTGTGTGTGTGGTAGTGGGTCTGTTATCTGGGAGGGTTCGTAGATTTGTATTGCGGGTGTGAGATTATGTATTGGACAGGGGGTTATTGTGTCTTGTGTAGGTATTGGGGGGGGGGTGGGTTGTATGGGTCGTGGGGGGCATTGCCCACCCACCCCCCACAAACCCCCCTCTTGGGGGGAGGGCCCACGGGACCAATCCCGCCCCGCGCCACTTGTGTGTGTAGTGTGTGCTCCATGGCCAGGAAACACACCACCCAGGTCGGGGGCCGCCCCACAACACCCTGCCTGAGGTGAGGAACGCGGCCCGTCCCACCCAATACTCCGAGCCTGAGACGGGGTAGGTACTTGACTGCTGCAGAGGGGGGGTGGAGGACACCACCACCCCCCCGTGCGCGGTCAGACGAACGGGAGGCCTTAGCCCCTCAAGAAGGGGGGAACCGGCACCCACCGTGAGTGAGGACCACAACCGCACAACCCCGACCCCACCCCCCAGGGGAAACGCGACGGAAGCGTGAGCCCCCCCCCCCCGACGACACGACGGGGCGCGAGAGAAGAAAACAGGTGTGACGGGGCGGGCCTCCCGGCCACGCAGCCACCCCCGAACCACTGGGGGGAGGGGGACGCCCGGGGAAACCCCCAAGCGCCACCACCCAAACCCCACCCCTACCCCTCGTCCACCTCCGCGCACACCCGCGCCCCCCCTCGACCAATCTGATCTGCCGGCCCCCCCCCACGCAGCCCAGTGTGGCAGGCGGGCAGATTAACGGACCCAGCACAACAGGGACCCCCCTGCCCCAGACCACACACACACACCCCACACACCCGACACCACTTCAACGTTAACCCCCCCTCTCGCCCGTTCGGGCGCTGTCTTCCGCGATCGCCCTTATTTCGGCCCAGAGCCAGGCTTCCTGCACATTCCCCCATACATCTGTTTTCTCTTCTATTTTGACCTACACCAACCTCTCCGCCCCTACCGAACATCACCAACCTGCCCCCCCAATGACCAACCGCCCGCACGGCGGGAACCGACTCTCTTTTCCTCTTTTTTTGCTCTGTTCACTGCTTTTCCAATGGTTTTTTCCCCTCCCCCCACACACCCCGGAACACCCATCTGTTTTTACCTCACCTTTACCCTCCCATCACCCGTACCACAACCCACCAAAACTACGTTATCTGCGTCCACCCACCTTAGACCCACCCAAGCACCACACAGCCTAGCCACCCCCACCCCCAGCTCACCCCCCCTCTAACTCCGCGTCGCCACTCCATTTACTAAGAGCCCCATTGAGACAGACCCAACCCCAACCCCACTATGCCCCCCCCCTTAACGGGCCACACACAACACCCACACCAACCACACAACACCCTCCAACCCCACCCACACCGGCTTCCCCAACGACCCCACCTGTCAGAGAAACACCTCCCCCAATCATCATGGCACCCACTTGGCGCACACAACACACCGGCCATCACACTGGCCTAGGGCCTCTTTGGCACTGTGCCCTTCTCTCTGCCCTCCCGCCCGCCTGCTAGCCACACAGGAGTCAAACACCCCCACCACCTGTCACAGCCGGGTCCTTCACCCTCCCCCCAACACCCCCAAAACCACCCACAAACCCACACCACAACCGGTCACCCACCCCAACCAAAAGAAGAAACCTGCGTGGACGTCAGCCTGCGCTATGTGCCACCAGAACGACACCAAGACACCCCCCACCCCAACGGAAGCACCGTTCTCTCTCCCCTCGCCCAACACGACACCCACCAACCACCCGAGACAGACTAACTCCCGTCCCAATAACACACAACCAAGCCCACCACCCCACAGTTAACCGATACGGAAACCCCCCAAGTAGCACCCACCAACCCCAACCCCCAAGAGTCCCACCCAGTCACCTCCGAACGCAGCCGCAGAGTACAAACACACCCCGACTGCCGCCCCGACACCCCACGTTCGGCACCACCGCGCACCCGAGACCCACCCCACACAACCCAAACACACAAACGACATTATCGTTGGTCAGGCACAAGCGAATCGTGCCTTAGAGCCTAACAATATCCTCCCCCCACCCCGAACCCCACTAAGACATACAAATACCATCTACTAACACTTAACACACACATCAAGCAGAACGACCCAATTCCCTCCAAACCCTGCAGCCTGTTCACAACCAGCCTACCTGCAATGGCCACTCAAGCCCATGGCCTGCAACCATCAAGCCGACACCGCCCAGCTCGCATTACCCTCCGAAACCTAAGACCAATCATACAACCGAATCTTCCTCAGCTGCCGAGATGAAGCTCACCCACCACACCGCACCCCACTCGACCGGTAAATGCCACCACACACCGGTCCCCAATACCCCTCTACACGAGCGACACCCACCACAAGGTAGCACCCCGCCTCCCTCCAGCTTAACACGCTGAACATGACAAAAAACCTGCCATGGACTGGGGCTATTTAACCGTCTTTAAACTAAGCCCGGACCTCAAGACCACCCAGGCAAAGGAGCGAAATAACTTCGCGAGACTGCTCATCGACGCAGTACCGGACATCCATAGCACTCCGGCAGCGGGTTTGACCGAAAATACATCCTTTCCTACCGCTCACCAGTGCCATCACCCTCACGTCATCATCACTGAAAGCTGCGACCCAGCAATCACCTACGGTGTTGTTTTTTTAAAATCATTTCTGTCACTATGAGAAAAAATACTTGTAGCGTTTAAATAAAACCAACGCTCATTCCATTGGAGATAATACTCGCTAACTAAACCACCGGAGATTAGCTCACAAAGTGGCGATGCCCCTTAACAACTATTTCCAATAATAAACGGTTCCTAGAGTCAGCAGCAATTTTATGGAGGCTCTAAGGCCCCGATTAGGGACAGCTTATCTCATCATAAAACAAAGAAAGGAAAAAATTGGAAAGACAGGAAGAAGAAAAAATGTAACGGATAGAATATAGGTTAGAAAGTAAAGATTTAAAAATCCATCGAGAAAAATGTACAAAATTCTGAATACGCAAAGGGGGGGACTTAGAAGGGGGGGGCTGGGGATGTAGGAGAGGCTCTTTAATGGACTAAGCAGACATACTACGACAAGGGAGATAAAGAGACGCTGGTTTTCTGGCAAATAAATTTAGGGGGGTCACAATCGAGGACATAGGTCCGGCCATAAGATAAAAGGGGGAGATGTTGACATACAATCCTTCAAGGATGCAGAGGAATTGGCTACTGTAAGTTCACACGAAGCTCTATGAACTAGAAAATTCAACTCCGTCCGCTACTAAATCCCCGTTTTGACCCAGATTGAGGAATATTGTGAAGGATTGTAATCTCCCAAAATTGGCAGAGGAAGCGCCATAACTTATTTAAAACGCAAAAAATCACTCCGTTAGAACTTGGGAGGGCGGTCAGCTCATTGAAACATCGAAGGCCGCCGGACCGGAGGGTTTTTCAAACCTATACTATAAAAAATTCTATAGAAATTTGCTGGGTCTAGTTTAATGGTTTCTTAGCGGAAAACCAATTCCTTCCGCAAATGATGAAGCCAATATAGTGGTGATCCCAAAGAGGGGAAAGTCCCTATGTGCCGTAGCAGCTACAGGCCAATTTCACTGCTAATAAGGACCTGAAAAATCTACAGTAAAAATCCTGGCTAACAGCTGGAATCCAATACTTCCGAGGTGAATTCATTGTGGTCAGGTGGGATTTGTGAGTGAACGCCAGGCGTCAGACATACGAGGACAATTATAATGTCATGCCCAGATACATAGAACACTATAGGGGAACCCCGCTTCAGTATAGTTGATGGGGCTGTAAAAAAAAAAGGGGGGGGGGGGGGTGGCATGGGTGATAGGTAGGCTAGTAGGATACAAAAGGAGAGAAAGAGAAACCCTCCTTAAAATAAAGGTGGTGTAAAATAGACTATAGTATAGACATACACTATTGATCCTATGTCGGGGGGAGGAGTGTGGCCCCCTGGATCACTAATAGGTTAAAAAAGGTTAATTGAGCTGATTAAATCAATCATTAACACTTAAACAATACTGTACTCGAATCGTAGTAACTGGTGTCTACGGGTAAAGAGTAGGGTATTAGGGTATATTAATTAACAGACTGTCGATAAGACAGCTGAGAACAACTAGGTTGACAAAATAGTTGTATTTACTGGGATGACCCAGTGGTGCTGAATGTGTGTGTGACCAATGTTCGTGTGCCCGAGTGTGTGTGTGGTGTGTGCATGTGTGTGCCTGTGTGCTCGTGCGTGGGTGAGTGCGTGCGTGTAGTTTGTGTGTGTGTGTGTGTGCACAGTGTGTGAGTGGTGTGTGTTGGTGTGGTGCGTGTGTGTGTAGTGGTGTCTGTGTGTGGTGGTGTGTGTGTGTGTGTGGTGTGTGTGTGTTGTGCTGTGTGTGTGTGTGTAGTTGCCCTGAGTGAAGTCGAGTACGTGAGTGTGGTGATGTGTGATGGTGTGCGATGGAAGTGTGTGGTGGGAAATGGGTGTGTGTGGTAGTTAGTTTTTTTTTTTTTGTATGAGTGAAGTGGTCGCGCTCGGAGTAGTGTGCGTGTGTGTGTGTGTGTGTGTGTGTGTGTGTGTGTGTGTGCCAGCTGTGTGCTTGAAAATCAAATTGCAACTCTGAACCTTGTACCTAAAGGAGGCAACAACTAAGTGGTGAGTGGTGCAAATGGTTGCTAGACACACTCACACTAGTGCATCTCACACTCACGAGCAGGAAGCACGGGCGCGGCCTTACAGGAGATCGAACTGTTTTTATTTTTATTCCGGTTCGGGGACCTGCCCGGGTTGCCACCTCCTCCGGGTTTGACCCGGAGACTCCGGGTTTCGGGCGCTTGCCTCCAGGGCTACGGGTGTAGCCTGTTAATCTCCGGGTGGCGGCGGGGTGCGGCGTGCTGCGGCGGCGTCTCTGGCATTCTCCGGTATTCTCCTGCAATTCCTTCCCCCTCCAACTGCAGCGAACATGGCAGCGTGGTGACATGATGCTACGTCACGTCGTGTGATGTCACGTACCGTTGTCACGGCAAGGCGGCATCAAATGACGCCGGCGCTGCCATGTTCACGGCAGTCGGAGGGGGAATTGCAGCAGGATGCCGGGAGGCGCCGCTACACCAAGTAAAGGAATTTGTATTTATTTATTTCTCTCCAGATTGGCCTCCAGTAGAAGGCGGCAAACCTGGGACCTGCAGGGATATCTTGAAAACCTGACCTGTTGGGGAGGGGGGAGGGGATTGAGAACTGGAGCTGAGCCCCCCTGCCTTAGGGGACCGAAACATCGATATTACTATGGACCACTACTAAATGACGTCTTGGCTCATTCTTTCTGCGTGACGGCATGCCGTGTTTTGTTGTTCTTCTCCTACAAAGGCAGTGACAGCGTGACATTTACCCGCCGGGGCGGCTGGCGTCGCATGTAAAGTAGGTACGTTTACGGCGATATTGGATATCTTCTAAGACAGGCGATAGGGGTGATGTATCAAAGCAAATGTGAAGCAAAACGGGCGCACAAATGCATCATTTTCCCCGTGTGTCTCTTTGCGTTAATGTATCAACGTCTTTGCTTTCTTTTTCTTTTTTTGCGTGCCAAGAACGTCGGCTTGCGATTCGAGGGCTGTCACTGCGAGGAGTTATACAACGCACGGGGGTACAATGAGATGTAGCAAAGTGTCCGTCTCCGGGGGTCACACTTTTATTTATTATTTGCTTGGAAGAAGTGTACCAGGCCTGGAGTGGGGTAAACTTTCTTGGCTAAACAATTGGTGTCACGCGTGGGAGAAGATTCCCTCATATTTGACACCAATGTGATGTGTGAAAACAAAGCATCTCTGCACTTTCTTTACATTGCTACGTTTACCCCCAATGTATCAAGGGATAGGTCAAATGAAAGGTCGAACTCAAGTGAAGACATCGGGTGGCACGATCACTTCTTTACCAGGCGGATAATTAACACGTTGGGGTTTAAGGGGCTTGTTCTAGTAGCTCCGAAGTGGGCATTGTCAAACGGTGCGGTTTGGCAGGTCCAGATACCACGGAATGAAATGTGGGGAGGGGGGAGAGGGGAATCATTCTGTATTGCAAATCGCACCATTTCAGCCACATCTATAAAAAGTGTGTAACGGGTTTCCCCCCCCCCCAATCGCAGATTATACTGTGTGGGTGCAGGAACATATAGTGTTACTCGGTATTTGGTGCTATACCTGTCGGCTCACAGGAGGGCTGAGCTTCCGCCACGGGGAACCTGGGGCAATTATACTATGGACAACCACTTACATTCGGTGCAGCGCCTCCACCTGCGATGGCTCCCACCAAAGGGGGAGTGGTTCCTCGCAGGACAATCACAATAATCACATAGACATGAAGTCATATAACTAAGGACTTTACTATCATGCAAGATAACATATCACGGCCATACCATAATATAACCTGTGTCCCTCTCTCGAGGAGACACTAACCGTGACGTCTCGCAGGACGATTCCCCAACACCAGGTGATCCCACCCAGTGTCCAAAGAACCCCACCCAATGTCCCGCACTCTTGCAGAGAGTCAATGGGTGACTGCGCAGTCACTATTTAAGCTAAGGGCCCGGTGGTGCACTTATGACTGTAGATATCTGCCGAGCACTCCGGTGCTCGGGTCAGCAACGCTTCACAAAGGGTCAGTAGTAGGATGACGTCATCTGATCCCCAAACGGACTCCAGGCACGCGTGGACCGCCAGGGCGGTCCCACTCTGGAATAGTCTCTGCGGACCCCAACGTGGGTCCGAACCGCTTCACAAGAACAGCAGCAGCCGCTGTGTCCCTATCTATCTAAGTGGCACGAGCTATACTATAGGCCGTCCCTATAGCACAGCAACCTGTAGTGGCTTTGGGGAAACTCCTAGGGGCCTACAGGGGTTAATGACCTGTCCCACTCCCCTAACTAACCAAGTCCCCTCAACCTCACTACTACCTACCGATTCCCAGCGCCTCCAGCAGCAAGCTGTAGCTCACTGGATGCTGGCAGCCAACGTGCTGCGCAACAAGGTGCCTGCCTGTCAGACCTCACAGCACTGACAGCCGTGACTCTGACAAGGCAGCACTCTAACACTAAGGGCAGCGTCCCTATCTTGGGCCTCCCTCAGCAATTACCCACTACCCTAGTGGGGGGTTGGGGTCTACCTGGGGTGTGGGTACCTATAGGGCCGCAGGAGCTGCACGCGCTCCCCGCACCCTTCCTTCCCTCACAGCTCCCCTGCTCCAACTGACTAACCTGAGTGACAGGGTCCCTCTCTCTAGAGCAGTCCCTGGCAACACTCTCTCTCTTGGAGAGAGCTACCTCAGACCCTGGGGGTGCTGGCCTAGTACAGTGAGTCCTGGACTCCGGTACCCTACCTCCTTCCCTGGGCTGCTCCGGTCTCTGACTAACACCTAACGTGCTCCAAGCACGCCAAATGTATCTCTCTTGCAAAGACAGCTTAAGCCCTATTGGTTCCCTGGCATCACGTGGGGCGCGCAAAGGCTCTTGGGATCTGTAGTCCCAGCTCAGAGCCTTCCCTGGTAGGCTAGGGCTTCGCGGGCTTTTCCTAGGCTGTACTGCGCCTGCTCAAGCTATCCTGGGCTGCCTCAACCTCCCCTTGGCTTTCCTTGCTCTCGCACAACTTTGTCCTGTCTCTGGGGCTCTCCCTGCGCATGCGCGACTACTGCGCATGCGCGAACTAAGGGGCAATGGCGGCGCCCTTACCGCCCGGCTCCGGGAGCACCGGGAGCCTTGAGATGCACGTGCGGCCTTGGCAACCGGCTGCACGCGTCCCCGGCAACCCCCGAGCCGGGACCTGACCGCCCTCTCCCCTGCCATCGCCGGACGGAGCCGCCATTGGACGCGGCGGCCCCCGCGATCGGCAGCCAGGTGAGGGGGGCACTGGCAGGCTGGGAAGACCTGGCTACAAGTGTTTAGCTGCATGGTTTAACACCGGGGCGCGCAAACCGGGGGGGACGCGAGATTTTCTTCCCCAAAGCATTTAAACTAAATGCTGGGTGACCGCGCGACGCATCACCATGGCAAAGTGGCGTCAAATGACGCCGTGGGGGTCATGTGATGTTGTGTTACCGTGGCAACGTGTCACATGACACCGCAACGTCATTTTCGCCGTAAACAAGGTAAGTGGGGGGGGGGCAGCAAACAGGGGGGCACCGACTGAAAAGTTTGCGCACCCCTGGTTTAACATGTGAGGAGGACTTCTAATTTACCAGTGTCTTCAGTATATAGTGACAGTGACATATATATGACATATATATGTCACTGTAACAGGGTCAACCATCTTAGCAAAAGTCTAGCCCTGTTTGGGAAGCTACAGTAATAGTTAACTGTTCGTTAGAGGAGGCAGTATGAATAACGAGTCGCCTGGGCCGAAACCTTTATAAACAGGCGGGCTGGAGTCCAGTGCTGCCGCTGTTCTGGAGTGCAGAGGTAAACTGGGTCTGAGGTTCTGTTGCCCTGCTGAACTTTGAACAAGGTCTGCTGTCCTCCTATTCTTTGTGCTACCTTATCGATGTAGAAGGGGGAGAGACGGAGCAGTGCAAACATTGGAAGAGGGCGGGAGGCAGGTCTAAAAATAAAACTATTTATTAGACATATTAGGCAAAAAAAACAAAAAACAAGACAGGGGTTCCTCCAACGCGTTTCTCTCCGCAAAGGAGCTTTATCATATACTTCATACAGTATTACTAAAGTTTGGCTCAGAAAAAGCTATCATTTGTACTACTGAACTTTGGCTGAGAAAAAGCCCTGTTTTGTTGCTGAACTCTGGCTAAGTAAAAGCCTACGTTTATTTCTCCAAACGCCAGTCTCCTGTCATTACATCTGTTGGCGTCTCCCACAGCCGTGCCAAATCTTCCTCCGTATAAATAATTGAGATGCCTGTGCTGAAAAGGGAACACACCTGAGGCACCCTGGGAAATATGCTAATAGCCATGCAAAGTATATTTAAATGTATCACACCTCCTAAAATATTTGAAGTGTCAGAGCCAATTGGACCAGAACCCACCTCTCCTATTCGGGGCAGCAGCTCTAGCATTGAACTACCTGCCATTCTGTCTGAGGTGACCAAGGGTCTCCCGGAGACCAAATGTATTCTTCAAGACCCAATCATTTTATTTTGCCATATTTGTCAATATAATAATTCAAAAAAGGTTAAATGAATGACTCCAATTTTATAAGCGATGTATGTTATACATAAGTTGTTAGTTTATACAGTATATATAGTAGGAGACATTCCAACGCCCGCCCTGATTTACATTACAGTCAAATAGACATTATATTCCATACTTTTGTTTAATTTCCAGATTTTTGTTAAAAGTGCACATTGTTTCGGGGGTATTCCCTTTGTGGGGTGTAACGACGTGCATGCGTGGAGGGGCTCACGTTTCCGGACGGCACCAGAACAAAAAGTGATTCAAAAGTGTGCCTTCTCTCTCAATCTCTTTCTAAAGTTGTTAGTTTATTTAGAAAATATAGGCCTTACCTCAGCAATAGTATGTTTGTACGTAAAGTAGGATTAAAGGGATTGGGGTTCCGCAGTTATAGGGTTGCCAGGTGTCCTGTATTGAACTGGACTGTCCAGTATTTGGATACTCTATCCAGTAAAATATTAAAGGTAATACTGGGTGTGTATGTGTATACCGGTATTACCTCTCTGGGCGTGTGTGTGTATACCGGTATTACCTCTCTGGGTGTGTGTGTATACCGTATATCCCTCCCTGCGGGTGTGTGGTATACCGGTATTTACCTCTCTGGGGGCGTGTATGTGTTTACCGGTATTACCGTCTCTGGGCCGTGTGTGTGTATACCGGTATTACCTCTCTGGGCGTGTGTGTGTATACCGGTATTACCTCTCTGGGTGTGTATGTGTATACCGGTATTACCTCTCTGGGTGTGTATGTGTATACCGGTACTACCTCTCTGGGCGTGTATGTGTGTATACCGGTATTACCTCTCTGGGCGTGTATGTGTATACCGGTACTACCTCTCTGGGCGTGTACAGTATGTGTATACCGGTATTAACTCTCTGGGCATGTATGTGTATACCAGTATTACCTCTCTGGACATTTATGTATATACCAGTATTAGCTCTCTGGACATAGTGACCTGACCGGCTTGGGGGGGGGGGGGGGGGGGGGTTTTCCCCAAAAGGGGGGGGGGGGGGCGGTTAGTAGGGGGCTGGGCAGCTTTCTCCATCCTGATTGGCTGCATTACCCAGCAGCCAATAAGGAGGAGGTGTCAGGAGCCCTGGGGGTGGGGCTGTGCGAGTGTAACGCGTCGCAAATTTCATCATTGTGTCCAGATTTCTTTGGAGAAGCCATCTGGCAACCCGAGCAATAATATATTTTTAGGGGGTTCCATTAAGTCACCATCATGTGTAGGCCCTTACTGTAAACTATTGACAACTACTGAGAGTAACAGAAAGCTGAGAAACACCGCAACTTTAATTATCATTGATAATATTTATTTCATATAAGTTAGGTAATGTCATCAACAGTACATGAATCGCATAAAAGTGGCCTTCTTCCCCAAATAAAACCTCAAGATCTACTGACTTAATGAATACATACAGATACGGGCTCTGGGGTTGCTATTTCCTCTCCCAGAATGCCCAGCTTGTCTCACCCTCAGCTTATTCACTTTTGCCCATGACGTAGGTCCCTGCAACGTCTCTTACCAGATGCAGGATTGCTGCCAGGATCTTGTAGACCGAGTCCACCTCCTCGCTGCTGAATCCGATCACTTTCATGGAATCCACCACTGCTTTGTAACTGGATTTGTCATTAATTACAAACTGCAAACGAAGAGAAAAAAAATTCATGCATATAAGCACCCAGAACGAGTGGTCTAGTGCCGATGTCGCTACTTCATGCATGTGAACCCACTCCTGTTGACCTTAGACTGGTCATATTATGTAAAACTGCTTCAGACAGGTCCCCGAAACCTGCCTGATCCCATACTCCCAAACAAAGCTTCCACTGCAGCCAGGGCTTCTGGGTAATAACACGCAAATGAGCGTTTTTGCTTTCTATCCACTTTAACCTGGATCCCTTAAAGCTTGATCTCACAGACAGCTGTTTCGACCCTTTGGGGTCTCATCAGAGTGAGGCTGAAATACTGACCATGCAATGGGAAGCTGGTCGTGGCTATATACCAGGTGCACATATACAGTAAGTTATAGTAAGTACGTTACAGTATACAGTACGTCCCAGTGCGTAAACGTGTGACAGAAACCCCCCACCCTACAAAGTACAGCCATGAGAAAGGACACTTCAAAGCACCTTCACGTCTCAGACAGGTCCTTTAAAGCTGCAATTTCCCCATCTCGTTTCTTTTTACGCCCCTCTTTTTTTGTTTATAGGATGGGAACCAGTGCGCCCCCAGGAGTTGAACTGCGATATGTGTAGATATTTTAGATACACTGAGATAATTACCGGTGAAGTTACTGGGTTTAAAGCTCCTTCCAAGGGAAAGAAATTGGCTACCAAATCTCAGGGCCAATAGGAAGCCACATCATCATCAATTTCAGCTTCCTATTGTCGGCCATTTAAATACCCTTTAAAAACCAGGAAGTAATACTGGTAACTTCACAGCAAGTATATTGGGGCCCTGCAAATAGCATGGCTCAGCTCTGGAGGACGCAAGTCACAATCGAACAAAGTGTGGCTGCTTGGGGTGCGGGGGCTGCTTTGAACCTGCATGACCCCAACTGTTGTTTAATGGGGGCGAAGTTTGAAACTTGGTATCGCCTGCTATGTATTAAATGCTTATTTCTGTATTTACTGACCACTCGATCCATGGCCTTGAATAGTTAAATGCACCTTTGAGAGCTGATTTGGCGTCCTGCTTCCATATGTTATGCTGTGGTATTCTCATACAATTTAATTTAATGGGGGGGAAAAGACAGAAGACCATTCTTAGCTATCGTTTTGATATAAGTTTATTGCCTTGTAAAATATAAGAGAGAGCAGGCGCTAAATGTGTAGTATTAGTTACTATTGGTATAGATGACAACTATGTATTAGGAAATAGTGACGCTTTTGTGTTTTTAATACATACAAATACATTATGTCTTCCTTCTGTCATCGTCCCCGAAAAGTCAAAATATGAAGATACATGGCTAATTTCTCAATAAAAATGAGTAAAAAATAAATACACGCAGTCTGACCCCATACTCTCACAGTATGTGTTCTGTAGCATTGCTGGACGCGGTGTGGTGACGGCTTTACTCACTTTTTTTTACTCGCTGTTAGATTGCACCTTGATGGCAGGGGTGGAGGTGTGGGGCTCCTGCTCTCCTCTCTCTGCCGTTACCGAACTATTCCTATTCCCCCATCTCTTGCCTTTCCCTCCTTTGAGGTTCACACTGTCCAGATCTTCTCTCCTCTCCCTGTTCATGTGGCGGTCATGTATCGCCCACCTACCTCTACTCATCCCCCTTCTGCCTTTCTCTCTCACTTTGAATCCTGGCTCTCTTTCTTTCTCTCCTCAGACTCCCCTGTTCTTCTCCTTGGGGACTTCAATTGCCACATTGATGACCCCTCTCTCCCTTGGGCTTCCCGCTTTCTTTCTCTAACCTCTTCTTTTGGCCTTCAACAGTGGACTGCAGCCAGCACCCACAAGGATGGCCACTACTTAGACCTGGTTTTCACTAAAAATTTCTCTCTCTCTGATTTCTCCATTTCCCCTTTTCCTCTCTCTGACCATCACCTCATCTCATTCTCTCTATCTCGCTTCTCCCCTTCTCCACCTCCATCTACACCCCGGTTCTGCAGAAACCTGCGCTCTATTCACTTACCTGACTTTGAGTCCACGTTACACTCCTCCCTCTCCTCTCTCAGATCTGCTACAGACCCTGACAAACTGGTCAGGAACTACAACTCTGCTTTGTCCTCCTCTCTTGATCTACATGCCCCGCTTTCTCTCTGCCGCACTCGCCCTTTTAACCCTAGACCCTGGTTAAATTCCCACACGCGCATGCTGCGTTCCTCCACTCGTTCCTCTGAACGCCTCTGGAGGAAATCTCATACTCTCGCAGACTTCCTTCACTACAAATTTATGCTATCCTGTTTCAACTCTGCCCTCTCGCAAGCTAAACAAGCCTACTTTTCTTCACTAATCAACATGCACAAGTCTAACCCACGCCGACTGTTCTCTGTCTTTGATACTCTACTCAAACCACCCTCCGCTGCCTCTCCTTCCTCCATCTCCGCTCAGGACTTTTCTGACTATTTTAAGGAAAAGGTGGAATCCATACGTCAGAACATCCCCTCTGTTTCTTCCTCCCATCCTACACCTCTTCCTAACTCTCCTCCTGCCTTCCTTGACTCTTTTTCCACTGTCTCAGAGGAGGATGTGTCGCTGTTGTCCCACACTATACATCTAGCCTGAGACCATCCCACACTATACACCTAGCCTAAGAGCATCCCACACTATACATCTAGCCTAAGAGCATCCCACACTATACATCTAGCCTGAGACCATCTCACACTATACATCTAGCCTGCGAGCAGACTTGTGTATTAGAGGAGAACTAGAACTGGATAGAAATCTTCAACGTCATGACAAAGTACTGCAATGATTTATATCCTGTGTCTATATTGAAAGCAGTTGAACCATAAAGGGTGTTTATTTGCATCTGCGAAAATAAAGCATGTTTATTTGTCTAGTACTTTACCTGCCCAAAGTTCCACGGACGGGAAGTGATCCATTGAGCAGTTCCCATGTAGACCATTCCATTTTCGTTCAGGACATACTCCGTCCTCTCCGCCTCACTATGCAGGAAGAGTTCATCATCTGAGAAAAATGAAATCCTTGTACTCCTTCCTACCAGAAGCACACTGCTTCCGTCAATATTTCTATCAGATACAGAAGCCTGTGTATTGTTACAGGTGTTAATCACCGCCTCACAAGGCCGGGCTAATCAGACCCTTTCTTTGTGAAGACTCCCGTTGCATTTGATGTGAAATTAACAGCTCCCAGAAAGTTGTGATTTGCCTTAAAGTGTCTTTGTCTTGAGTCTGATTGTAAGATTGTGACACCTTGTTGCATATTTGCTATATACTGTACTGTACATACATAAATTTATTTAATTTCCTTTATTTCCCCCTAGTGATCTTTTAGGTAATGCATTATTATATTACTATTATTCTGGCCAATTAAATTAAATATATTTTAACTGGCAGAATTAACTTGAGACTTTGGTGCATTTCGTTTGCCAGAATAATAAATGGCGTTATTTCCCCCGTAAATTAGGTCTCTACCGTTAACAATGTATGTTTTTTTTTTCTTTTGACATAAAACGTACTTTACCTTGACACCACGGGTTAAAGAGTAAGATGAATTCTCCGAGATTATGGGAGATATTTTTTCTGCCATTGACTAGCTGCAGCTTCAGAGTGTAACGTCCAATCGCCGCACTCGGAGGAGAAGAGATAGAGATGACCACTGACTTGGCGTCGTTGTATATAATAGAGGCGCTCCAGCCGTTATCCGTGCGCCGGCGATCCAACGAGAACGTTGTCTTTGTCCCAGAATCCACTGACGGCTTAGGTCCTAAATTAGAAAAAGCGATAAATACACATATTTAGGCAAATTGCGTGATTTTCATCTTGTGTCTCTTGGCGTCAATGTATGAAGGTCTTTACTCCAAGTTTTGTGCGATTTGGGAAAGAGACAATCGGAGGAGTGACACAATCCACAGATTACAATGAGATGTAACACAACTCTACGTCTCCGTGTGACACTTTGGTATCTTGCGTTGGTGTCAAAGTCCGCCAGGTCTGAGGGGGCGTAAACATTTCTGGCCAACAATTTGCGTCAAACGTATTAAATAGCTTCATACGTTTGCCGAAAATGTGAAGAGGAAATGGAGCAATGCGTCGAAACCAACTCCTATCCGCACTTTCTTTACCAAGATATATCTGCCCTGGTGTTTCCAGTCATAGCTAATTTAGGCGTGGGCCATGGTACCGCAGACCGTGCGGACGCGTCGGAACGCTGAGCGAACAGACTGCCTTAAGGCAGTGTTCACGTCCATGCGGCGTGCGATTTCTTGGCGCGACAGGCTGGTCACGTGAGGGCGAACCAGCTCCGTGACGCCATAGGCACACCCACCAAAAAAACCGACTCTAAATAAGGTAATTTTGGCTGCACTCCGAAAGACATTTGCCCCTATGATTAATTGGGAACAAATACATTCAATGAAGCAGAAAAAAGAATTTGCAGACAAGGTAATCCGGGCTGTAAAATCTTATGGAGGGATTAGGGATATTGAGACAAATGCTGGTTCACTTCTAGTGGCAACCTTTGTCAAGGGTTTAGACCCAGATATTGCCAAGGGTCTAACCAGAGTATTTAAAGGATGGGAAAGCCAACCCATAAGTGAAATTATAGCGAGGAATGTGAAAAGGCAAATAAACAGAAATGGTTTATGGACGCCCAAACTGTATTTTTTCAGAGAAATAATCAGGGACAGGGTAGTTACCAAAGGAAGGGCAACGGAAGGAACAATAGAAGAAAGAATTGGAGGAGGTAAAATGTTTTAATTGTGGAAAAATGGGACATATAGCCCGAAATTGCAGGGCAGCCCCTAAGAGAGATAAGTATTCCCCAGTATTCTCAACAGATTGTTTTTATCTAAACCTACCTGTCTTTCTAACTATCGGCCTGTCTCCCTCCTGCCTTTTGCCTCTAAACTCCTTGAACGTCTTGTATTTGCTCGCTTGCTCCATTTTCTCAACACCTATTCTCTCCTAGACCCTCTACAATCTGGCTTCCGTAATGCTCACTCCACGGAAACAGCCCTCACTAAAATAACTGACGACCTCCATGCTGCCAAAGACAGAGGTCATTACACTCTGCTCATATTACTCGACCTCTCTGCAGCATTTGACACCGTGGACCACCCTCTTCTCCTTCACATTCTCCATACTCTTGGCATTCGGAACAAAGCTCTATCCTGGATCTCATCCTACCTCTCCCATCATACTTTCAGTGTCTTTTCTGCTAATACCTCCTCCTCCTCTATTGATCTCTCTGTGGGGGTACCCCAGGGCTCTGTCCTTGGACCTCTTCTCTTTTCTCTGTATACACTCTCTCTAGGTGACCTAATAACATCTTTTGGGTTTAATTATCACCTCTATGCTGACGACACACAAATATATTTCTCAACACCCGACCTTACACCTACTGTACAAACCAAAGTTTCTGAATGTCTCTCTGCTATATCATCCTGGATGGCCCTCCGCCGCCTTAAACTCAACATGGCTAAAACAGAGCTCCTCATACTTCCTCCCAAACCTGGCCCTACTACCTCCTTCCACATTGCTGTTGGAACTACGATCATTCACCCAGTAGCCCAAGCACGCTGCCTTGGGGTCACACTCGACTCCTCTCTCACATTTGCCCCTCACATTCAAAACATTTCTAAAACCTGTCGCTTTTTCCTCCGCAATATAACAAAGATACGCCCTTTCCTCTTGTCACGCTGCGCTCACCACAAACAGGACGGAAGACCGCGGGGCTGAGGTGGGGATTGATAGGCACCGACCCACAACCACGCAGTCCTGTCCGGAATGCGTAGTCCTAGTCGTACCGCGTCGTAGGGTTGGAGAGGTCAGGGTAGTCAGGGTACTTGCCGTGTTCCTGGGTTGGAGAGTCCGGGTAGGTAGAGTTTCGTAGCCAAGGTCCTGGGTAATAGAAGGTAGAGTAGTCGAGTAATGAAGCCGGGGTCAAAGTGCTGGAGAGTGTAGAAATCCAAGTAACAGGCAGGGTCAAACAGGTCAGACAAAGTTCAAGACAAAACTAGACAGCAGCGGTGAGCACAATGCATAAACAGGAGTTTATGCTCAGCAATGAAGGACAGGCAGAAGCAGGTATATATGTGGGAAGGGTCCAATTACCTTGCAGGGGTGTGTACTGGTCCACCAATGGTGTCAGAGAGACACTGATCAAAAACAGCTTGCAATTAGGCTTTCCTGATGCTAGGTCTGGTTGCCGGGCAACCCGCGCGCGTGCGCGATGCGCGTCGCGACGTGATGACGTCATGCGGTTTACTTAGCAAGTCTCCGCCTGTGGGAGGCTCCAGCAGCTCCCTCACGTTCTCCTGCTTCCTGGTTGCCGAGCAACCCGTGCGCGTGCGCGATGCGTCTCGCGGAGCTCTGCCATCACGCCGCTGCGCCTGCACTGCCCTGGCAGTGCGTGGGCGCATGACTCTGCCCCGTGGTGCTTCCCTGAGTCGGTCTCCGCGCGGATCAGAGGCAAGTGTGACAGTATCCCCCCCTTGAGGGGAGACCTCCGGGCGAACCAGAGATGGTTTCTCAGGATGCCTACGGTGGAAGGCAGAGATGAGGCGGTTGGCATGTACCTGATGATGAGGAATCCACTCTCTCTCCTCTGGGCCATAGCCTCTCCAGTGTACAAGATATTGTAATCCTCCTCTGGATATTCTGGAGTTGAGAATGGTCTGAACCTCGTATTCTTGTTGGCCCTCTACCAGTATGGTTTGCGGAGGTTTAGATTGTCCTTTGGAGGATGAGTCTTGATGATAAGGTTTGAGAAGGGATGAGTGAAATACAGAAGGAATCCTCATATTTTTTGGCAGTTCAAGCCGATAGGCTACTGGGTTGATCCTTTTGGTGATGCGGAAAGGGCCGATAAAACGTGGTGCCAGTTTGGGTGAAGCTACCTTTAGCCGAATGTTTTTGGTAGATAACCAAACCCTTTGTCCTACAGAGTACCCTGGGACCTCTCTTCGGTGACGATCCGCTTGTCTCTTGTGTAATATACCAGCGTGCTGTAGATTCCGATGGATCTTCTGCCATAGGTCTTGTAAGTGGCGAATCCTGTCCTCTGCGGCCGGGACTCCAGACTTGGAGATGAGGGAAGGAAGTGCCGACGGATGGAAGCCATAGTTGACCATAAATGGTGACTGTCGGGATGATTCGTTCTGTAGATTATTGTGGGAGAATTCTGCCCATGGGAGAAGTTCCGCCCAGTCGTCCTGAGTGTCAGCGATAAAGCACCTCAAAAACTGTTCCAGAGACTGATTGGTGCGTTCCGTCTGTCCATTGGTCTGGGGGTGATATCCTGATGAAAAGTGTAGGGTAACGTCCAGATTTTTACAAAACGCCCTCCAGAACCGGGAGATGAACTGGGATCCTCTATCGGACACTATGACCTGAGGGGACCCATGTAACCTGAAGATCTCCCTGATGAAAACTTCGGATAACATTGGTGCAGTGGGTAAACCCTTCATAGGGATGAAGTGTGCCTGTTTGGAAAATCTGTCCACCACCACAAGTATTGTGTCCATGCCTCTAGATTTGGGCAACTCAACGATGAAGTCCATCGATATATGTGTCCATGGACGTACTGGGATGGGTAGTGGTTGAAGGAGACCTGCTGGTCTGTTGTGTGGCGTCTTGCTTCGAGCACAAGTAGCGCACGTGGCTACGAAGGCTTGTATGTCTCTCCGCATGTAGGGCCACCAGAATGTGCGTTCGATGAACTCAGTAGTTCTTTTGGTGCCAGGATGGCCTGCAGTCTTGGATGAATGTCCCCACTCCATGACTCTCCTCTGGAATTTACGGGGAGTGAACAACCGGTCCTCCGGAACGTTGAGTCCTGCCGGGATGTTCTGAGCCTTAGTAATGTCCGTTAAGGCACTAAAAGTATTTGCAGCCAAAATACAAGTGGAAGGGAGAATGGTCTCCTGTTGATCCACCTTGTTATCCTCTACCAGGAACTGTCGTGACAAGGCGTCGGCTTTAATGTTTTTTGAACCAGGGATGTAGGAAATGAGGAAGTTAAAGCGAGTAAAGAATAAGGACCATCTTGCCTGGCGAGATCCTAGTCGCCGTGCTCCCTCAATGTACAGAAGATTCTTATGGTCCGTAAGTATCGTGACTGGCGACTCTGTGCCTTCCAGTAAGTGCCTCCACTCTTCCAAAGCCAGCTTGATAGCGAGGAGCTCCCGGTTACCTACATCGTAATTCCTTTGGGCGGAGGAAAACTTCTTTGAAAAATATGCACAAGGATGAAGTGGAGCTTGAAGATTCTTTCTCTGTGAAAGTATAGCACCTGCTCCTACATCGGAGGCGTCGACCTCCAAAAAAAAAGGTAATGAAGGATCTGGATGGGTTAAGATGGGTGCTGAGGCTAATGCCGTCTTTATTCTCTCGAAAGCCTGGAGGGCCTTCTCAGTCCACTTAGTAGGATCAGCTCCCTTCTGTGTGAGTGCCGTGATGGGTGCTACTACCGATGAGAATCCCTGAATGAACCTCCGGTAGTAGTTAGCGAAACCGAGGAACCTTTGGATGGCCTTGAGGGAGAGGGGACAGGGCCATTCGAGTACCGCTTTGACCTTGGTAGGATCCATAGCAAGACCGGTATCCGATATGATGTAGCCGAGAAAAGAGGTGGATGTTTGATGGAAATGGCATTTCTCGAGCTTGGCATACAAATGGTTCTCTCTTAAACGCTGCAGGACTTGTTTGACATGCATCATATGTTCCGGCATGGATCTGGAAAAAATTAATATATCGTCCAGGTATACTATAACATGGTGGTCCAGAAGGTCTCTGAAAATGTCGTTGACAAAGTCTTGGAAGACCGCAGGAGCATTACACAATCCAAATGGCATGACCAGGTACTCGTAATGCCCGTCGCGAGTATTGAATGCTGTCTTCCATTCGTCTCCTTCTCTGATTCTAACCAGATTATAGGCTCCTCTGAGGTCCAGTTTGGTGAAGATCCTGGCTCCCTGGAGTTTGTCGAACAATTCGGCTATCAACGGAAGGGGGTAGCGTTTTTTTATGGTGAGTTTGTTGAGGCCCCGGTAATCAATGCAGGGTCTGAGGGTTCCGTCCTTCTTTTTGACGAAAAAAAATCCTGCCCCCGCAGGTGATGAAGATTTCTTAATGAACCCCCTCTGGAGATTCTCCTGAATATATGTTCTCATGGCCTGGGTCTCAGGAATAGATAGTGGGTATGACCCTCCTCTGGGAGGTATGGCCCCGGGTAGAAGATCGATAGGACAGTCGTACGTCCGATGTGGCGGAAGTACCTCTGCTTGACGTTTGTCAAAGACATCGCGGAAATCTTCGTATATCCCCGGCAGCCGTACCCTGTCAGGATCCGTGACCTCCATTCCTGCCACTGCCTTTGGAGCAGACATGCAATGTTCCAAGCAAAAAGAACTCCAACGAAGTGGTGTGGCCTCTGTCCAGTCAATGACAGGATTGTGGATCCGGAGCCACGGAAGTCCCAGAATGATGTTCGAGGAGGGGGTGTGAATGACATCAAAGGTTATAGTCTCGGAGTGAAAGTCGCTAGTCATGATGTTAAGGGGTATGGTTTGTAAGGAAATGATCGCGGGCTGCAAGGGTCGTCCGTCAATGGCTTCAAGACCTACCGGTCGATCTTTGGGTACCAACGGTATTTTATTCTTGAAGGCGAACTTTTGGTCCACGAAGTTTCCTCCTGACCCCGAGTCCAGAAAGGCCTGTGTCTGTACTGTGAAGGTCTCACCGGATATGGAGATAGGTAGATAAAACCTCGTAGAGGGTTGAGGAGGGGGAAGAGTTGCAGTACCCAGCGTGATCCTCCTTATACTCACTGGGCTTTGGCGTTTCCCGGCTTCAGTGGACAGTTGAATACCAGGTGGCCGTTATTGCCACAGTAGAGGCATAGTCCCGCTCGTCTTCTTCGTTGCCTCTCGATAGGCGAAAGGCTAGTCCCTCCCAGCTGCATGGGTTCATCTAGGGCAGGAGTTGTGGAGAGTAAAGGCCCTATGGTAGACAAAGAAGACGATTGTATACCTCGGGGGTGTTTGTTTCTCTCCATCCTTCTCTCTTGGAGGCGCTGGTCCATCCGGATGCACAGGTCTATCAGGTTCTCAAGTCCAGCGGGACGATCCAGAGCTGCTAATTCATCCTTCAACCGTTCGGACAGGCCCTGCCAGAAGACTGCAGATAGAGCCACATCGTTCCAGCCGGTCTCGGCCGCCACCGTCCGGAAGTCCAGAGCATAACGAGCCACAGTACGGTCTCCCTGAGAAATATTAAGCAAAGTGGATGCAGCCGTAACCTTACGCCCTGGGGTGTCAAACACCTTTCTAAATTCGGTGATGAAGAGAGTAAGGTCAGAGGTCAAATCTGGGCGTTGCTCCCAGATAGGAGAAGCCCATGCCAGGGCGGCGTCAGTCAGCAGGGAGATTATGTATGCGACCTTAGTACGAGAAACCGGAAAGCGAGAGGGCATTAGTTCAAACTGTATGAAACACTGGTTCAGAAACCCCCGACAACCGCTGGGATCCCCTGCATAACGGTTGGGCGCAGGTAGTCGTGGTTCGGAGGTAGGTGTGATAAGTGCAGGAGTGGCTGCGAGTGGAACGGGGTTGGTGGTAGATACTGTTAGACGTCTAACTTGTTCAGTCAGGGTATCCACGTCTTGTTTAAGTTGGGAAACTAGTTGTTCTTTTAGTGTAAATGAGCCGGTAAGTTGCCGGAAGCATTCCTCATGGGTGTCTAAGCGTCGGGCCACCTCAGCGGCGTCCATGTTTGTTGGGCTGAGCATATTGTCACGCTGCGCTCACCACAAACAGGACGGAAGACCGCGGGGCTGCTTCCTGCCTCTCACCTGTCTCCCCTACAATCTATCCTTAACGCTGCTGCCAGAATCACTCTACTCTTTCCTAGATCTGTCTCAGCATCTCCCCTCATGAAATCCCTCTCCTGGCTTCCGATCAAATCCCGCATCTCACATTCCATTCTTCTCCTCACTTTTAAAGCTTTACACTCTTCTGCCCCTCCTTACATCTCAGCCCTAATTTCTCGTTATGCACCATCCAGACTCTTGCGTTCTTCTCAAGGATGTCTTCTTTCTACCCCCTTTGTATCTAAAGCCCTCTCCCGCCTTAAACCTTTTTCATTGACTGCCCCTCACCTCTGGAATGCCCTTCCCCTCAGTACCCGACTAGCACCCTCTCTATCCACCTTTAAGACCCACCTTAAGACACACTTGCTTAAAGAAGCATATGAATAGGACTGTGGCTATTCTGAACACATGGCACATAAAGCTTGGCCCCCTGCAGATGCACTTACCAGAACTCCCTCCTACTGTCTCTGTACGTTCTCCCTACCTACCAATTAGACTGTAAGCTCCTCGGAGCAGGGACTCCTCTTCCTTAATGTCTAAAGCACTTATTCCCATTCCTGTTATTTATATTATCTGTTATTTATTGGATTACCACATGTATTACTGCTGTGAAGCGCTATGTACATTAATGGCGCTATATAAATAAAGACATACAATACAATACAATACAATATTCCTTTTGATTATTAAATTGTTATCGACCTTTGTGTGATTGGCAAAGACAGGTGCTACTTAAGATTTATTTCTGATGATATCAAATGCACAGTAGATAATATTGCAAGGAGGTTATTGGACGTAAAGAGGTGTGGCTAGCTCCAAAGATGGAGATTTTAAGATAGAGGATATGACAGACAGCTGTCTTGGGCTACCTGTGAAGACCAATAAGTGACTGAGATTTACTACAAACAACTGTTGGTAAGAAATGATCTGTGATCTTAGTTTGTGCTCCTTATTTGAAAAGACACTAGTCATGCATTATGTCAGATAGATCAGGAAAGACACAGGTGATACCATATTTGGTCATAGTAATGAGGATAGGGTGCGGACTAGGGAATTTACTCTGTATTAGGCTGCGTCCATAGAAGCACCGACAGCGCTCCTCCGCGCTGACGCTGAGGTTCGCCTGCTCAATCAGGACGGATTGTATGGACCTGCAGGCGAGCCAGCGTGCGCGATCGGGAGACGGAGCTCTGATGTCATGGGGCCAATAGCCCGCCAACGTCAATGTCACGGCGCCGACGTCATGACGCCGATTCGCTCCGATTGGGTGTTTCAGCCGACGGCGCGCTCAAATTCAATTTCCGATGTCGGCTGGAAATCCCTGCGCCTCAGCACGCCTGCGGACGCTCGCGGGAGCCCCCTCTCAAGACATCCTTATTGAGGATGACGGGGCTCAGCGCGGAGCGTCCGCACGGCTCAGCGCCGACTCTCCTTCTATGGACTCAGCTTAAGAAGATTAGAATATCAGATCAGAAGAAAAAAGGATAACCCCAGAGGCGGGAAGAGGAATTCCACCGAAAGAGCCAAGAAGGAAGAACAAGATAACATGTACAGTATCTTTGGAAAACAAATGACATATTTGATGGGAACTACTTACTATATGCAAGTAATAATTCGTATAAATAAACGTGACATTGTGTGCTAAACCGCATGCGGAATTATTGTGTCCAGGTAAGATATACTGTATTGAAGACGATTTAACACTCGCCATCAATTATTTGTGTAATCCATCTCTGTGGATAGCTATCGTCTGCAGAACGGCGCTCAGGCTGGCAGCGTTGGGATAACGGCCTACTTCTCTGGCAACTGCAACCTCAAAGGGGTGATCTTGCCGCTGCATATTAGCTCATTCAGTTCTGTCATTCCTGTGCAACATTGTCAGCCTTCACGGCAGAACGGCAGAGTAACAGAACACAAGGCAGTTCCAAAACGTACCATACGCTCCAAGCATTGCGTATCTCCCAAATAACTCCCGCTCAGCATTGTGACAAGAGATCAGGACAGGCTTTTCTTTGGCTCGTCCTCTATAACGGGGGGGGGGGGGGTACTCAACTCCAGTCCTCAAAAAACCCCCCCCCCCCCCCCCACGGCGGGGTTTAAGGATATTCCAGCTTCAGCACAGGTGGCTCAATCAGTGGCTCAGTCGTACACCACCTGTGCTGAAGCTTGAATATCCTTAAAACCTGACCTGTTGGGGGGGGGGTGTCTTGAGGACTGGAGTTGCCACTAATTGAGCCACCGGTGCTGAAGCAGGGATATCCTTAAAACCTGATCTGTTGTGGGGTGTTGAGGGCTGGAGTTGCCACTGATTGAGCCACCTGTGCTGAAGCAGGGATATCCTTAAAACCTGACCTGTTGGGGTTGGGGGGGGTGGTCTTGAGGACTGGAGTTGCCACTGATTGAGCCACCTGTGCTGAAGCAGGGATATCCTTAAAACCTGACCTGTTGGGGGTGGGGGGGATCTTTAGGACTGGAGTTGAGCCCCACTGCTCTATTATATCAAAGCTGATAGCAGACTATCAAATGGAAATGTTGAAACCAATCCTGGATCATTTTCACATTGCTCACCTGCAATTTGATGGCAAGCATAGGAACCATTGAATACTCTGACGTTGGTCAACTGGCTCGCGGCTTACAATGGCCGATTTGGAAACCAAAACACACTGGGGGCCTTCTTCTAATTAAGCAGAGGGGTC
The DNA here is from genome assembly GCA_036426205.1 of Ascaphus truei. Classification (NCBI taxonomy): domain Eukaryota; kingdom Metazoa; phylum Chordata; class Amphibia; order Anura; family Ascaphidae; genus Ascaphus; species Ascaphus truei. The sequence goes on from WSYH01001488.1 coordinate 84,157, forward strand.
CGGGACAGCTTGAGCATGTTCTCTATTTATTTATTTTTTGTAAATATTAAATCATACATGTAAAATGCCTGGAATTGTTTGGAAAAGCTAAAGGTAGATAGAAACCCATCAATCTATCTCCCCCATTATCATTCTTAAATAACCGTAATAATAATAAATAATAATTATAATAATTTACTGTGGCTTCCGTTTACAATTGCCAACTGTATGTGGTAGAGCAAGAGTGACATCTGGTGGCCGCCATTTGAGCAGCAATGGTGCCGGCATTTTCCATAAAACAACATGGTCTCATTGATTTGTTCAGAAAACAAAGCTTCCCATAGGCCGGCCGGGGCTCATGTATTAGGAGGGGGTTCCACTTCCTGAGAACACCGTGTCCTCACGCGTTTATCATCAGTAAACTCGTGCCCCCCCATTTAATAACGTGAGTACTGAGAAGCAGCGTAACACACAGTGACGCACTTGTGCTCACATCAATAGAAATCACGGTCTATTTATCGGGATGTTACCCTCTTCACACTAAGGGCCTCATGCAGAGAGCAGCGCTATGCAGAATTGGAGAGGGGGAAAAATTTTACCTTTTTTGGAGAGTTTTTTTCTCCATATGCAGAAAGGGCAGAAAACTGCATTAACAAGCCTTTCTGCATATGGAGAGTTTCAACCAGCGCTATTAGCGCTGTTGAAACTACTGGGGGAAAAATCGCGTTTTTTTTTTTTCCCTCTCCACCGGCCGCCGAGCGCCAGCTGCTTGGTGGAGAGGAAAAATGTTGAAAATCGCGCCATTTTTTTGGCGCGAACAGCCACTAGATGGCGATCGCGGCTCTCTGCATACGGCAGAAAAAAACACTGGAGAGATTAGAAACTCTCCAGCCGCGCGGCGAATTTGAAGGAAAAAAAAAAAAAAAATGGCGCTTTTTTTGAAACTTGCCGGTTTCTGCCTTTCTCAAGGCAGAATCCGCCAATTAATGCTGCTTTCACTTTTTGCGCTGCTCTCTGCATGAGGCCCTATATCGGTGCTACAGGCCACAGAAGGAGGCTTACTGGCCCCAAACCTGCATATTTACATTAACCCCTCGTGTGTCACTACCTACACCAGGGGAGCGCAATCTTTTTCCCCTGCGCCCCCTGCCGGCTGTCCCCTTATCCTCACGCCCCCTTGCTTACCTTGGTTCGGGCGTCCCGACATCAGGTGAGCCCGTGGCGTCATTTGACGCCGCGTTGCCATGGCGACGCGTCACCAGGAGCCGTCTGAACCAAGGTAAGGAGAAGTTTACAGAGGTCTTGCAGCTCCTGCGGCATTAATTTAAATGCCTTCGGGATGCGCACGGGGCCTCTGCAAACCGCACGCCCCCCCCGCAGCAGCGAATCTTGCGCCCCCCACTTTGTGCACCACTGAGCTACACGATGGCCCCTGAACCTCACAATGGATTTTCTGACATGTAGGTATCATTTGATTTATATAGCACCAACAATTTATCCAGCACTTAAAGTAAATGGCAACACAAGACAAAGGGAGCCCCTTCCCCAAAAAGCTTACAATCAAAGGGGTATGTTGGGAGGCTTTACAGACACAATAGGAGTAAAAGTGCATTATTAAAAGTGCAGTCAGGAGGTTAGGTGTATCTGGAGTTAGTAGCAGAGACGTAGATAGTTTAATTAGATGCTTCTTTTAAGAGGTCAATTCTCCGCTGGGCTTTGAATGGGGAAAGGGAAGGTGCTTGGTGAATACTGAGTGGGAGAGCGTCCCACCGGTAGCGAAAGATTAGTGAGGAAGGTTTGGGATGGGATGTATTGGGTATTTTGTCCGTATTGACCTTGATTTATTCTATGTTTTTCACTATTGTCCCCATTGACGTCGCTATGCCGTTTTGTGCATGCGCATTGATATGCGTTGCGTCTTGACGTCACGGCGATCTGTATTGAAACATTAGCTATTGCAGTACCATTGTTAGTTTGTCTTATGCATTGCCCACTTCAATCATGTCCTCACTGCCTGCATGACAGTTATTGCCCTTAGAACGGCACCGGACTGTCCTGCGCATGCGCAATGACGCGCATTGCGTCATGACGTCATCGCGCTTCCGTTTTTTGGCACGAAATTGCATACAGGTAAGAGGGTACTTAATGGGTGTTTGTACACTGTGTTTTATCCTTGAAAAAGAACGCTGTGACGTTCGAAACGCGTTGGATGGGTCTTTGTCACATTAAAGTGCCCTTTTAATTTATTTGTGTATTTTGGGTCCTTCCTGCTCCGTTTTTGCTTGTGCGCTTTGTCCTCTATTTACTCCAGGTTTGGGATGGGAGAAGGCTGTAGAGGTAAAAGGGGGTCAGCGATGAGACAACATTGGGTTGAGTGTAAGAGATGAGTAGGGGTGTAACGAGAGATCAGATCGAAATATATGGAGGTGCAGAGGGGTGTAGAGTCTTAAAAGAAAGGAGGAGCCAGCAGAGGGAGGTCAGGAGGTCAGAAGCAGATATGTGTCTAGAAGACCAGGAGATGATTCAGGAAGCAGGGTTTTGAAAGGACTGTAAAGGAGAGAGGCGTGAGACAGGGAGGCCAGATACAAGAATGTTACAGTAATCAATGTTTTAATGGTACATAGGAAGGGACGTATCTAAGCAATGTTGTGAAGGGGCCTAATACTGAGCCTTGAGGAACACCTACAGAGCATTGCATAGAGGTTGAGAAGGAGTTGGCATAATGGACACTGATGGAACGGTGAGAGAGGTAAGAGGAAAACCAGGAGAGGGCAGTGCCACAGATGCCAAGAGGGTGAAGAATGTCATGGGTAAGAGGGTGGTCTACAGCATTGTAAGCTGAGGAGAGGTTAAGATGAATCAGAATAGAGGTGTCCTTGAGACCTGGCAATATGAAGGTCATTAGACTGTAAGCTCCTCGGGGCAAGGACTCCTCTTCCTTAATGTTACTTTTATGTCTAAAGCACTTATTCCCATGAGCTGTTATTTATATTATCTGTTATTTATTTGATTACCACATGTATTACTACTGTGAAGCGCTATGTACATTAAAGGCGCTATATAAATAAAGACATACAATACAATACATTGTGAGTGTGGTTTCTGTTTAGAATGCTCTGCGGTACCTGGTTACAAGGTGTCAAGTAGATTATGGGAGTTGAGAAAGTGAAGTAAACGTTAATTAAAAAATGTGTTCCAGAAGTTTAGAAGCAAAAGGCAAGAGGGAGACAGGGTGATAATTAGAAGGTGGTGGTAGGGTCTAGTGTGTTATTCTTAAGAAGGGGTCGACTAGGCTTTTTAAAAAAAGAAAAGTACCAGAACAAAGAGGTGAGTTAACGATGTTAATGAGGATGGGGACTATGGTAGAAGCGAGAGGTTTCGGGAGATGGGAGGGAATGGGGTTGAGGCTGCATGTGGTGGAGGTTGAGGAGAGCAGCAGAAGAGATACAACCTCCTCTGTAACTGGAGAGAAGGAATCAAAGGCAAATGGAGAAGGATAAGGAAGCAGGGGTGTGGAAGGGACATATGGGGTTTCTTTGTGAATAGCTTCCCCATTGCACTTAAAATAAGTCGGCAAAGTCTTGGGGTGTAATGGAAGGAGAATGATGTGGCAGGAGAGAAGAGTGTAAGGAATCGGGGAGCGTCCCACGCGGCGCACTCCCTCTTTACCTGACGTCTCGCGCAACCCTGCTGTCCTTACAGCGCGCGTGCTCATGCAGGAGCTTTGTGGACGTCGTGGAGTCTGGTACCGCCACCTGTTGCGGCGCACATCAGCATCGCACGGCGCGCACACGGGATGCGTGTACACCACCCCCCAGCTGCGCGTCAACTACCTTCATGATGCCCACCTGTCTCCTGCATCTCTCCTCCTATCCGTGCCTCCGCTGAGGCTGCACCTCCGCTCTGCCCCCTCTCTCATTGGTGATGCTCCCTCATATATGCTCAGCTGTGCCACTTGCACTTTGGCTGAACATAGTTCTAGTTAGCTATGTTCTCCCACTTCCTGGTTCCTTGTCCTGCCTTGTCTCAGTTACCTTGTTTCAGATTGATTTCCTGTGTACCGACCCGGCTTTACTCTTGGACTCCACACTTCTGGCTTACTGACCCCGGCTTACCTCTGACCTTCCGTATATCTCCAATCCTGACCACGGCTTATGGACTTCTACGCTTCTACTAGCTCCAACCCCTGACCACGGCTAAATTGACCATTCTACCGGCTCTTAACTCAGACCTCAGCAACTACCCAGACCATTCTACTCTCTCCAACCCTGACCCAGCTGCCCGACCATCCGCACTCCAGACGTGCCCCTGTGACTGTGGGTGGTGTTTATACCCATTCCCACCTCAGTACCGGGGTCCCGTCTTGGTTGTGGTGATCACAGCATTACAAAGAGGTAGCGTGGATTGGATTTTGCCTGTTTATATAAGAGGTGAAATAATTCTGTTTGGCAAGAAAAAGAGTTAATGCAGGAACATATATATGTAGTGAAGGAAATCAGCCTGAGAGTGTGACTTCCTCCAGAGGCGTTCAGCGGTGTCTGCGTGTTTAGCCCGTGGTGAGGGTAGTGTCATGTGTGTCAGCGTACAGGGGGAGCATACTGGTCAAGTGAGGAGGCAAAGACTGTGTTGTAAGTTGGGACAAGGTTGTTTGGGTCTGTGGAGGGTGGTAGTAACGAAAGCTTAGATTCTAGGCTGAATTCCAAGGACTGAAGGCCAATGGAACACACTTCCTTGTGGGTGCTGGAAGTAGTCCATTAGTGGAGACCAAGGGAGAAAATGAGAGAGAGGAGGCGGGATGCCCGGAATGAGAGAGGTCATCAATGTGGTAATTAAAGTCCCCTAAGAGCAGAGTGGGTGCGTCACAAGAGAGGGAAAAGGATAACCAGGATTCAAAGTCAGAAAGGAAATTGGAGTGAGGATGTAGAATTAGGTGGCCTGTATATGACAGCAATATGCTGTTCAAAGGACGAGGTGTGTGTGAGAGAAGGAAAGGTGCCATAGGACAGAGATGCCACCCGGGCGCTTTCCAAGTGAGCCAGGTTTCAGTTAGTGCAAAGAGGTGCAGATAGCAAAAGAAGAACAGGTTATGTACAACTAGTACTAGTCCAGGGAATGTCATATGAATTTTGCTTATTATTTAAGGGGAGATCGCGTTCTCCACTCTCAATGGAAGCTGGTTGTGACCACGTGATCCCAACCCCAACCCATCACTAAAGCTTAGCACCCCTTTGCGGATCCATGCCTTAGTACTTTGCCATTGGGAAAATAAAAACAGTACTCACGTTGTTGTTGGCGCCCTCCCTGGTGTAGGTGTATAATGGAGGGTCCCTGCGGAGGTAAAGGGAGCTCAGGAGCACATCTGGGGCTCCTAGAAGAAGCTGTTAGGAGGAGAAGACTTTACTGGATGTTTCCAGGCCTGGTTATTTAAGGTATATGACATGTATCCATAGATTGAGGTACGTGCCCCTCAATGCCAGGGGCACCATTAATACCCATGGTTCTACAACTCTCTACTTGAGGGACATAGGCCTTACCCAGTTTTAGGAATAACCAACGCTGTATCATCCCCACTGGCGACAACGGAGTTTGCTTTTCATTAAAATGTAAGGTACGCTCCCCTATATATATGTTATGGTTGAACATTCTGAGACCTCTTTATTGGGAAGACAGATTTAAGAGAAGATTCGAGATAATTATTATTTATTTATTTTTAGCCTGCATTTGAAAATCTTATTGTGGGGCTTCCCGGGAGACTCTTCCCACGACGGTCTCCTGCAGCCTGTGGTTTCAAAGCTGATCTGATCCAGGTCCCGTCTTCTTTACAATATATGTTTTATGCACGTATAGATGCATTGATAAACAGAACGGAGTGAGAACATTTGTACTTCAAATGATTATTAACTAAGTGGTTCCTGATCAGTAAAAGTCTGAAAACACCTGCTCTAGTAGCTTCCAGTTTGAGAGAAATATTGATTTAAGACACGTTTTGTGGGGCCTCCTTAAATGGCCTCAATGACGATTTTTGAAAAATCTCCTCCCCTAACTGATCCAAGAGCCACACTCTATAATTTCTCCAACAACTGCTCCAATAGCCACCCGACTAACTGTTTCTACTATATACCCGCTCTCTATACCCTCTAATTGTACCTATACCACTCCCTATGACACCTCCTATAAAACTCCTCCCCTAACTGCTCCCTATAATTTCTCCCCTAGCTGCTCCCTGTAACTCCTCCCCACAACTCTGCCCCTATAACTGCTCTCCCCCAACCAATTGCTCCTATAATGTTCCATTCAACCGTAACCTATAGGGGAGTCCACCTTACATTTTAATTAAAAACACACCCCTGATAAATTGCAGGTCCTAATTTATAACAAGGTGAAATGTTCCGTGAAACCTACTTCATCTGCGGTAATAAGGTGACCTGACTTATGAGTGCTCCCTCACTTCTGCAAATCCATTGTGTCATAGCATAACTGCTAGATTTGATATCATCATTATGAACTTTTGACCTACTGTATCCTATATCTTTTTTTCAGAAAGCATAAAAATGGCTTTATTTCCAATAAGAAATATTTGTGTTGTTTTTTCTAAACGACTTATGACCCCCCTTACAAAATGCCGTTACCTCTTGTGGGGGGATTTATTTTTGTTATACTAGGTGGGAAGCAGTGGGTCTCCATAGCTGAACCACTACTAATGCCATGATAATTACTGCCAATAAAACACAGCGCAAAGCAAACGATTAATACCCGGGGCATTGGGAACTGGCAAACTCACGAAAGGAAGTTACAAAAAGATTGTAAAAACCATCCAAAGATTTTGTTTACCATGGAAACATTACATTTAATAAAAGATTTCAAAATGCTTAAACTTATATATATATTTTTTTTTTAAGGTGTCAATACTATCCACATAAACATTTCAATCTTTAGTGCACTGCTGGTGCAAAGGGACTGACCCTTTAAATGCACATTACACTTTTTGTCAATGGGAATGTAATAAAGCAAAGACAAATGATATTTGTTCATTTTAACTGCGAGTTACTTTCCCACGGTTTTCAAATAAAAAAACGTTTTGTTTTCATTTAAAGCATTCCCACCTTTTATTGGTGTTCTCTACGCATTGCAAACTGTTTATCAGTGTATAATATGTTTTGGGCAAACTCCCCTGACCATCTTAAAGGGGATACTCTGCCTAAAACATTTTACCATTTACTCACCTGGTAGAACGAGTGGAAGTTCCTCTCTCCCTGGTGTTGCTTGAGGACTCTTGACTGTTAAAAAAAAAAAGACAAGAAAGAAAAGGAATCAGTCAATACTTTCTAAATTAGAATTGAGATAATCCCACGGCCCCTATAATTTCTGTGAATGGAACCACCAGAAATGAAGCTCCTTGATTGGTTGTTGCCATGGTTATTACACTCGCCTGTCAGAACAGCCCTTGGAATGTTCCATTCACCCTCAATTTATGGGGGAGTTTATATTATAGTTTAATGTCAACACTAATTTAGTCTTTCAGTAAAATTCAGGTTGAGGTTTTGATTTGTACAAAGGAATTAGAGATAGCAGAATAAGCAGTTATAGGCTTCTGTTGATGTATCACTTCATTATCAGCTATTCTCCTTCCATTGCTACAGACAATATTAGATTTAATAAACTCACATTCGATGTTTTCTATTACTTTTTTCCCCTTGTGTAAATGTAAGAATTTGGGGTTTATTTATAAAAACATAAACTATTAATAACTCATAATTTACTGTATAATGTACACTATGCCAAAGAAAGATGATCTGCTACTCATATTACGCCCCTCCCACTTCCCATCCCTCCCCTCCTCGTTTTTTCTGTGGCCTACTCCTCGTCCCCTCTCCTCTCTCTGTTAATTGTTTTGAAAACTGTACAATAAAACGTATTTAACGGGGGGGCGGGAATGGCAGTTTGGTAATAGTTTGCGAATCGGTAGTGGCGAGATAATGTGATTTGCTGCTGAGAGATGTGTTCAAAATGCCTCTTTGACCTCCCCGTTCAATATGAGGAGAAGCGGGTGCTGCACTGTTAATGATTCCCTACGTTCTATTAAAGTGAACGGAAATACCTACAATGGTGATTTACCACCAATTATCACTTTACTGATTAGAAGACAGGACCCCAAGCAGGAATAATCTTGATGGGGGTGGGGTGGTTTTCACCTCACCCATTTGCTCCACAAACTATGTATTTTTCTTTCCTTATGTCTTCATGTAAAATGAATGTCCAGATAAGAAATAGTTTTTGGGGTGTTATTCCATGTCTCCCACAGTGACAATAACCTCCTCGTGATATCCAAGCTGACAAGCTTCAGAGGCCTAACTGAGTAGCTATTGGGGACTTCGAGAGAGACCTTCTTTATTAATACAATCATTTCAATCTTCTAGAATAAAAAGGGGCCCCGGGACCTTGTTGGAGTATGTTGTGTAGTTTGTGTCCTAAGATTTCTTCAAAGTGCAGGTCTCCTCTAAGACAGAGACTCAAAGCAGAGCTCTACTCACAAGTTCATAATGAAAGTCTCCTTTAATGTGACAGCCAAGAACAGTGGAAAGACAATGTTCCAGGTCCCATATGGACCTCTCATCACCTGATTGGTTGCACAAGCAGCTTTCTCCTCGCCTGAGGCTGTTTCCCCGTACTTTCGGAATTAGTAGTTTGTGTCCTATCAATATTAGGGACACATTGATGCACCCGTTTATGGCTTGGCCTTCCATTAGCCCCAGACCTCACATGCCTTCTGTTTGTCTATCTCACCTTCTCCAGTAGGTAGTTGTGGATGTGTCCTCCAGTCGGGTCACCCTTAAAGTCAAAGTTGATGTCCATGTACTTGCCGAAGCGGCTGGAGTTGTCGTTGCGGTTGGTCTTGGCGTTGCCGAAGGCTTCCAGGACGCAGTTGGATTTCAGCAGCACGTTCTTCACCCTGGAGAAGACGCCCAAAGGTTATACGTGGGGCAGCTAGCCAACAATGACTTGTCTCTCTCACCAACAGATGTCATGATATTACTCCCCCCAGATACTGTAACACAACGTATTCCAGAATAACTCCGACTATCACAGAGCTTGCATAGGATTCAATGAGAGTGTCACAATATCTCAGCATAATGCACCAGAGGGAACAATGTAGCCTCTCATTGTAATTAGTGAGAACACTATTAAACCTAATTGGTAACAACATGCAATTAAGTTATGGTGGTTAAAACAGTGAAAGAAATATTATAACAGCTGGAAAAAGCTCCAGGGAATCGATGTAAAAAAATGGACAGAAAGCTAAAAGTGGCACACTTACTGGGTGCTGATTTGCATGTCACTACCCAGAATCCTTGTCTGCAGCTTAACCACTGTATGAGGGTGGGATGAATGAAGCAGGTTTGGGGAACTGTGGGAAAACATGCAGATATACTCACGAACGCTGTATCTTTACTGGTGCAAATTGTAGGATGTTTTATTACAAAAGATAAGATCTGGGTTATGTACTTATGTCATTTCTCCGTGGCCGTGTGTGCTGTATATTGCCGGAGAATAAAGTTATACGGTATCCTGTTAAAGCTACAAGGAAACAGAATTGAACCCTTTATTGCCAGGCCACTCTAGCAGTGACGGAAATCACATACCAATTTCCATGTAATGTACCTTAATAACTGGAACGCGATTAAGTCTCATACTGGGACTTGTAGAGAAATGTACTGTACTAAACTCATCACTAATGCACTACGCCTGTGAAGCCACCTTCCCATCTCCTGGAAAAATTCAAGTGAATAGAGCAGTGGTTTCCAACCTTTTTTTGGTTAAGGAACCCTATGTGAAATTCTGAGGGACCCCAACCCTCTCTAATAGCGTGTCTGAGATCAGATGCATTGTAAGGAACCTCAACCCTCTCTAATAGCGCGTCTGAGATCAGATGCATTGTAAGGAACCCCAAACCTCTCTAATAGCGCGTCTGAGATCACAAGCATTGTAAGGAACCCCAACCCTCTCTAATAGCGCGTCTGAGATCAGATGCATTGTAAGGAACCCCAACCCTCTCTAATAGCGCGTCTGAGATCAGATGCATTGTAAGGAACCCCAACCCTCTCTAATAGCGCCTCTGAGATCAGATGCATTGCACATTCTTTTGTGTTTGATCCAATTTTCAAATTACCAGAAATTGCAGGGAACCCTTTAGGGGTGCCCAGGGAACCCTGGTTGAAAAACACTGAAATAGAGCTTAAATCTTCATGAGCAAGGGGTAAACAGCTTCATAGCATGTTAAATAAATGCCTAAATGCGCACTGTTTAGTAAGTCTGATTCTTAGTGTTTTATTTGGCCATGAGAAACGCCATTTAATGGAACGTCTGCAGATCACATTGTACTTATTTAGCCAGAGAGAAATTCACAGGGGGAAGCTTAAAACTTTCCGCTAAAGGAAACGTTCCCTCCTTAGGAGTGTGCATGTAATATATATACCGATGTGTGAGGCATTACGACCCCAGTAAATACAAAGTAACACACAAAAAACGTGTGCATTATGTCCTTCGCTGTGGTTTTCAATGTTTAATAACGTGCCACTCATCTCGCTAACGTGTTGCAATAACGGCTGCCACGTACGTGAGTGTGTACAACTCATTCCAAAAGTTCATGTTATCTGCGGGTGGGAAACTGCATTTGTTCCGACACCTCCGTAAGGCTCTCCGGCTTGGAAGCGCCTTCATCTTGGATGGACAGAGAAAGTAAGTGTACCTCTTTTCCTGTGCTAAATGTTGGAGGGTTAAAAGGTGGTGTGGAGAAGTCGGAGAACTTGGACAACTGGGTCACACGCTGGGAAGTCTATGTAGGTGCCAACGCTGGATGTCTTAATGGGACCCTGTTGTCATATTGCTGTGGTCTACTGCAGGGGTGCTCAACGCCAGTCCTCAAGACCTCCCAACAGGTTAGGTATTAAGGATATCCCAGCTTCAGCCACTATTTGAGCCACCTGTGCTGAAGCTGGGATATCCTTAAAACCTAACCTGTTGAGGGGTCTTGAGGCCTGGAATTGAGTCCCACTGGTCTACAACACGCAGCATTGTGTAACTAAATGGATTATCAGCAGTTCCTTGGCATGATGAGGACTAGCCCTGACGTCAGGACCGCACCAGGACTTACCTTTCCACCTCCGCTCGCTGGGTGGGGTTGGTTATTGCTGCGATGTATTGCATGATGTATTTACTGGCTTCAGTTTTCCCAGCACCACTTTCACCTTAACGAAAAGAAACAAAATAGTATAATCAGCTGCGTATTACAACTGAGCTCTCAACCTCAGGGGGAGTATGATTACTTATGTACCGATGTAGTAAGATTTACTGCCACCATGAGAGTGATGAAAAGTGCTGACGAATGCGCCCCCCCCCCCATCCCCCGGGCCACCAGGGCAGTAATGCTTGCTGCCCCGAAGAGATAATGCAGTGGGGGTCCCTGCTTCTAAATTGTACAACCCGCAATGTTAATCCTCTTGGGCCTGCCAGCAGTCTGAAAGAGCTGCGCAGAGAGAGCAGAAATAAGCGGTCCCTCTCTCTGTCTCCCCGCCCAGCTCTCATAGCAGAGAGAGCAGAGAGAAGTGGTCCCTCTCTCTGTGTGTCCCCGCACAGCTCTCATAGCAGAGAGAAGCGGTCTCTCTCTCTCTGTGTCTCCCCGCACAGCTCTTACAGCAGAGAGAACAGGGAGAAGTGGTCTCTCTCTCTCTGTGTCTTCCCGCACAGCTCTTACAGCAGAGAGAACAGGGAGAAGCGGCCTCTCTCTCTGTGTCTCCCCGCGCAGCTCTTACAGCAGAGAGAGCAGGGAGAAGCAGTCTCTCTCTCTGTCTCCCCGCACAGCTCTCATAGCAGAGAGAGCAGAGAGAAGTGGTCCCTCTCTCTGTGTGTTCCCGCACAGCTCTCATAGCAGAGAGAAGCGGTCTCTCTCTCTCTGTGTCTCCCCGCACAGCTCTTACAGCAGAGAGAGCAGGGAGAAGCAGTTTCTCTCTCTGTCTCCCCGCGCAGCTCTCATAGCAGAGAGATCAGAGAAGAAGTCTCTCTTTCTGTCTCCCCGCACAGCTCTTACAGCAGAGAGAGCAGAGAGAAGCAGTCTCTCTCTCTGTCTCCCCGCGCAGCTGTCATAGCAGAGAGAGCAGAGAGAAGCGGTCCCTCTCTCTGTGTGTCCCCACACAGCTCTCAAAGCAGAGAGAAGCGGTCTCTGTCTCTCTGTGTCTCCCCACGCAGCTCTCATAGTAGAGAGAGCAGAGAGAAGCAGTCTCTTTCTGTCTCCCTGCACAGCTCTCACAGCAGAGAGAGCAGAGAGAAGCGGTCTCTCTCTCTCTGTCTCCCCGCGCAGCTCTCATAGCATTGAGAGCAGAGAGAACTGGGCTCTCTCTCTCTCTGTCTCCCCGTGCAGCTCTCATAGCAGAGAGAGCAGAGAGAACTGGTCTCTCTCTCTGTGTCTCCCCGTGCAGCTCTCATAGCAGAGAGAAAAGGTCTCTCTCTCTCTGTCTCCCCGCGCAGCTCTCATAGCAGAGAGAAGCGGCCTCTCTGTCTCTGTGTGTCTCCCCATGCAGCTCTCATAGCAGATCTCACCATTTGTATTATTATTTTTAGTACACAGTATTGATGCCGGGGGTCTCCGGTGCTGAACCCCATTACACCACCTATATATAGGCATATTCCAATCCAAAATGTGAACTAAACACACCAGGCCATATTTACCAATGGGTGCTATTCCATAAAACCCCATCTGGTGCTTGAAGTCACCTTATGGCACATAATTATGGGCCATCATATGAAAGAACGACCATTTCTACTTCCCTAATTTCATTCCAAAAAAGCTCAAAATCTGCTGACGTATAACCAATGTATGTTGTACGGATGGTTGCTGTATCAGTGATGCTCTACGGTTGCTATTTCCACACCCAGAATCCTCTGCCCCTCACTGTTTGTTGGTTTCTCCCGTTCCAAGTGAAGGCGTTAAAGCTTCATTGGATCCTTTCTGTCACGTTGTTCTATCCCTTGATAGAACAGAAGAGGAACTTCTTCTCTTCCCTTTCAGTCACAATCACATGATGGCATCCACTCCTACGTCATAAGGGTCACCACGCACACCGGCCGCGGTGACGGCCACTGGGCACCCTACACATTATCACAATGGGTCATACTTACTAAGCATTCTTCTGCGACACAATCCTTTATAGAACTAGAAGGCACCGTATAGCCAACTCAAGTCAATAAGCTTTAAGTTGTAAGACTTTTGTTTCTCTTATTTATAACTACAATCCGTAAATATAAATTATTACTGTAATATTATTTATAATAGCCATACTGTGAAAATAATGTTTTGGTGACCTGTGCAATGAAACATGTGTCAAATACAGTACATTTTTGGTTGATACACAATGTAATAAAAATGGAGGGGGCTATTAAATATTTTAATCAATTTGATACTTCAGAGGTTAATGTGGCTACAAGTTTTTGTCGTAAAAATACAAAGAGATATTTTTATGACAGGTCAAGACACTTCCTGTGTTTGACCTACACAGAGGGCTTAATTGGGGGGCTAACACTGATGGCCCACTAAAAGGGAAATATGTATAGGTTAGAAGGCTGGAGACGATAGCCAGATCCTGGGCTGTCAGCCACAAAGAAAAGTGTAACATTCTTGAAATATACCCCAGCATCACAGAGAGAGGTGGCAAACAGGTCACCGGTTAGTTGGATGACTTTATTCAAACTGAGGATATCATGTGATGACATCTATTCTGAAGGATAATGTTTAGATAGTTGTACTCGTTGCAAAGAAACAGATACAATAAGGACAAGCACTCCATGTTTGGGAGGTTTATATCAGTATGCCCAGCACTGTCCATTTCTGCACGACAAAAAAATGGGCCGAAGAGGAGCGGGCCCCAGCAATGCGAACCGGAATTCTTCACTGGCTTATCGGGCGGCATCTCCACCTGCATACTCCTGTCAAAATGGCTCCGCAACGCCTCATGACGTTGCGTTACCATGACAACGTGATGCATGGCACCATGCAGTGGGGGGGGGGGGGGGGCTGCAGGTCTTCAAGTTCCCTTTATTTGTGAATGTAGTTCCTCAAAGTGGACCCCCCAGAAAACATCATTGTAATTGACTTTTCCTGTTTTTTTTATAAAGATTCAATCACCCTAAAAGTAACAATTTTACCAATTTGTGTCCTGTGTAAAATACGTTTATATTTCCTACAGGTCCCCTGAAATTCATGCTTATCAGATACATTGAGAAATAGCCACGTGGCCCTAACTAGCCCGTGAAGTGAGTGGCTGTGAGCCAGAAAATATCACTGAGCCTTTTTTTTTTTTACCCAAATCTGAAACCTATGAGAATTTTTAGATTATTTATTAAAGTGAGATTTGGGAGCGGATTGATTTCGTCTGGCTGCTCCCTTTGTGTGATGTCACGGTGTGATGTCACGGTGTGATGTCACTGTGTGATGTCACGGTGTGATGTCACTGTGTGATGAGTACGGGCCACAGTTCCTCCCTTTTCACCTCCCCATATCTTTACTGGTAATCTGATAAGGGCGGGGTGGGATAAGGCGAAAGTAAACACTTTCCCTACTCAGAGCCCACTAAGAACTTGTAACTAATTTCCAACCAGATTAAAGCCTCCCAAACCTCTGCTATTAGCACGGTTACATTTGTTTAAGGAAGCCAGTTACATGTTTGTTTTCTGTGCGACCACGTGGGATTTCACCTTCAGGAACTTGATTTGGGTTGTAAGGCAATAACAGGCTCCCGCTACCATCATTGGGTACACTACCAGGGCGGGAGCAGCCCAGATACACGTACCTGATATCACAATGCAGGTGTCCTTGGCTCTGCGCTTCATAGCTTTGTATGCTGCGTCTGCGATGGCGTAGAGGTGCGGGGGCCGCTCGTACAGCTCCCTCCCCCGGTAATGCTCAATCATTTCCTTCCCGTATAGGTCCATGGTTCTGTAAGGGTTCACCGAGACCACCACTTCCCCGATGTACGTGTAAATCCGTCCGCGCTCGAACCTGCGGTGGGGACGGCAGACATGGTTGGCTCTCTGCGAGTACTGGTAACCCTCGCACAAGGTTTCCCCCAAACCCCGCTCCGGGCATGTGAGTGCTTTGCTCAGTGGCCTTATGATGTCACAAGGGCGGGTGGGTTTTTGCAGGGGTGGCCAACCCCAAAAGCTCAAACATCATAAGAACCAATAGCCCAAGGATGGCTAACTTCAGTCCTCACGGGCCTCCAACAGGTCCGGTTTTCAGGATATCACTGCTTCAGCACCGGTGGCTCAGTTGATATGTTTAAAACCAGGCCTTTTGGAGGCCCTTGAGGACTGGAGTCAGCCATCCTTGGGCTATTGGTTCTTATGATGTTTGGGCTTTTTATTTTGCTTGCGTCTGAGATCTGTGGACATGATCAGAACAGAATTCCTCACATCAGGGAGAGGGGGCCTCTATATACCATATTATTGATTGTTTTTTTGTTTTTTTTTAAATTTACATTTATTTATTAAATATTTTACCAGGACTAAAAAATGACATTGAGAGTTACCTCTTGTTCTCTAGTATGTCCTTGGCAGAGAGTAAAATTGACAACGTTACAGTTTTAGTTAACCAGACATTTAAAAAGTTTGGGTGGGTAAAAAAAAGTGACAAAAAACCTCTACCGTACAGGGTGCAATAAATATAAATACCCCTCGTGGGGCATTTGCAGGTCTCAGATATTACAGTTATAAAACAGGTTCAAAATGCAAAACAGCTGAAGTCTTGAAGGAAGCCGAGATGAGGGATCTGGTTCTGAGGTCAGCAGGTCCACGGCACCAAACCCGGTTCTGAACCTAACATTTTGGAGATTGGAAGCTCTTAATATGTCTACATAGTAGAACCCCGAGTGAGAACCCTCTACAAAGTAAAACTCCCTGGGGTCCCACCACCCAGGCTGACGCTGGGAGCCCCTCCTCGCCCGCGTGCTGCGTTCAGAACCGGTGTGACACTCAGAGAACGCACTTCCACGTGCACTGGGTGTTCACGCAGCACCCGTTCAATATACCGTTTTTGGGTTCATACACAATAAATACAGAGACGCAGCTCTCAACCTTTATTTCCTTCTGAGCCCCTGAAAAAACACTTTCTGTACCCCCACTTTTTATCATCAGTGTATCAATATGTTTATGGTAACTACATAGAGGCATACCCCGCATTAACGTACGCAATGGGTCCGGAGCAGGTATGTAAAGCGAAAATGTACTTAAAGTGAAGCACTACCTTTTTCCCACTTATCGATGCTTCGGTACAGGTAGGGAGCCGGTATTGCTGTTCAGGACGTGCTGACAGGCGCATGCGCGAGCTGCTGTTTGCCTATTGGGTGAGGGGAATCAGCGTGTCACTACTACGGCGATCTGTAGGGCAAAATAAGTGTCCGTACTCGCGAAGTGAGTGTACGGACACAGGGGTATGGGGCTATTGAAAATGTCCTTACTCGTGAGTGTGCTTAAAGTGAGTGTCCTTAAACCGGGGTATGCCTGTAGATAGTCACAACAATGTTCTATCTGCATCCACTTTCCTCCATAGCTTATGTTCGTGGGTGCAGTATAACTAGGCGGGCTTATTTGTGGCCTGGGAGTAAGTGCAGCTACCGGCCCGGCCCCTGGAAGGCCCGACTAAATATGACATTAACCCTGTTGCTGCCAGAGAGGCCAGCTATACATTATAAAGTAATGGCGGCGAGACGGTTACAGGACTCATTTGTGTTGCTGAAACAAAAACATGCCACGCGGTGATATGTGCGCTTATTCACAGAATCAATGCACAGGGTTAAACATCCTTTGGCAACAGCCGCTCCTTCAGGGAGGGCAAAGGCTGCCAAGGATTGGCTGACAACTGGAACGCGTAGAAAAAGCCCTGACAGCTCACCGGGTGATAGCAAAAATAAAAAAGGTTTATTAAACTACATGACTAAAACAAAAACATACTGGGGACAAAACAAAGGGGTTCTCCCACGCGTTTCACACTTACAAGCGCTTTCTGTAGCGTGAAACGCGTGGGAGGAAACCCCTTTGTTTTGTCCCCAGTATGTTTTTGTTTTTGGTCATGTAGTTTAATAAACCTTTTTTATTTTTGCTATCACCCGGTGAGCTGTCGGTGCTTTTTCTACGCGTTCCAGTTGTCAGCCAATCCTCAGCAGCTTTCCTATGTTTTGCCTCTTGATAGGACGATAAGCAGCAGCAGTGCAGGACTGGATACTCGGGACGTTTGCTAATCGTTTGCCGGAAGACGGTGCATCATAGGGAACAGTTCCACACAGCACCGTGACCACAGAAGGACGGACAAAGGACTTCAACTTCGAGCGGGTCCCCAAGCCAGTAGTCCATACAGAGCTAACGGGCTCATCCCGTCTTTACCCTGTGAAGGTCTTTATCTTCCACATCAGCACACTAGCTGTTCCATAAAGACACTGTGTATTCCTGCATTCCAGCGCTGCTGAAAACAGCTCCACTACTTACAGCTACAATTGCTGAACTTTAATTAGTTCCAATAGACTGGGTTACCTTTGTGAGCTACGGGTGGCTATATTTTTGTTTGTAAGTGTATCACAAAGATGTCTAAATTAGCACAGGGCACATTATGGCTTGAAACCCACTGTTGGCGCACTGTAACATTTGTAAGTCTCTATATTACCCTACACCGCAAGGCACCAAAAACCTGATTGCAAACTGTTCAGGAGATCGATTAGTAATAAAAAAATATATATATATATTATATATATATATAATTAGGACTAGTTACATAATCCTGTGCCACACTAATTGTGGCACTGCAATAAGTCTTTGGTTAGAATTGTGACTAGAACACAAGATTGACCAGTTCTGCTGTAGGTTGCAACCTGTGCCCTGTATTCTGTGCGAGAGCGGCATTGCAGCACAGTCACACGGAAAGCCCCTATACCTTTCCATGCGATAACCCCGGCTCAGGGCTACTCCAGGTTATAGATTATGGGTCTATTTTTGGAAACATGTCTCTTTATCCTCTTCTTGCTAAATCCTTTGAGCAGCTTTCTTTTCTCATGTAACCCTCCTTGCCCGGCTCATAAGGAGTTTACATCGAGTTGGATATGTACATGGCTGGGCTCAGTGTCTCATACCTTGTCAGGGTGCTGGGTGCAGGCTGGGCTCAGTCTCATACCTTGTCAGGGTGCTGGGTCAGTGCAGGCTGTGCTCAGTCTCATACCTTGTCAGGGTGCTGGGTCAGCGCAGGCTGGGCTCAGTCTCTCATACCTTGTCAGGGTGCTGGGTCAGTGCAGGCTGGGCTCAGTCTCTCATACCTTGTCAGGGTGCTGGGTGCAGGCTGGGCTCAGTCTCATACCTTGTCAGGGTGCTGGGTCAGTGCAGGCTGGGCTCAGTCTCATACCTTGTCAGGGTGCTGGGTCAGTGCATTTGTATGTTTGTGATGGTGCTCTGAAAGTGCTGGGACTGTTTTTGAAGGAAGGGAGCATACACTGGGTAATCAGCAATTAAATGATTGGTACTGAGCCTTTAAGAGGGCATAAGGTACCCTGAAGGTTGGAGTGGGTTGCCAAAAGACAGCCCCCCCCCCCTTCCTCATTAGGTAGCCCCAGATATAGTACTCACTGTGGGGCTAAATCTCTCATACCTTGCAGGGTGTCTGAGGTGGCAGTGCAGGCTGGGCTCAGTCTCTCATAGCTGTCAGGGTGCTGGGTCAGTGCAGGCTGGGCTCAGGCTCTCTCATACCTGTAAGGGTGCTGGGTGTAGTCGCAGGTGGGCTCAGTCTCATACCTTGTCAGGGGTGCTGGGTCAGCGCAGGCTGGGCTCAGCTCTCATACCTTGAGGGTGCTGGGTCAGCGAGGCTGGCTAAGTCTATACCTTGTCAGGGTGCTGGGTCAGCGCAGCTGGGCTCAGTGCTTCATATACTTGTCAGGGTGCTGGGGACAGGCAGCTGGCTAGTCTCTATCTTGTCAGGGTGCTGGGTGCGCACGTGGGAGCAGTGTCTCATAACTTGTAGGGTGCGGGTGAGGCTGGGTCAGTTTCATACCTTGTCAGGGTGCTGGTCAGTGAGGCTGGCTCAGTGCTCATACTTGTCAGGGTGCGGGTCAGGCAGGCTGGGCCAGTTTATACCTGTCAGGGTGCGGGTCACGCGCTGGGCTCAGTCTCATACCTTTCAGGGTTGCGGGTCAGTGCAGGCTGGATCAGTCTCTAACCTTGTCAGGGTGTGGTCAGTGCAGGCTGGGCTCAGTTCTCTCATACCTGTCAGGGGTGGTCAGTGAGGGCGGGACAGGTCTTCAATCTTGGCAGTGTGTGGGTCAGCGCAGGCTGGGCTCAGTCTCATACCTTGTAGGGGTGGGTCAGCGCAGGGGTCAGTCTCTCATACCTTGTCAGGGTGCTGGGTCATGCGAGCTGGCTCAGTCTCATCATTGTCAGGGTGCTGGGTCAGTGCAGGCTGGGCTCAGTCTCTCACCGTCAGGGTGCTGGGTCAGCGCAGGCTGGGCTCAGTCTCTCATACCTTGTCAGGGTGCTGGGTCAGCGAAGGGGGCTCAGTGCTCATACTTGTCAGGGTGCTGGGTCACGCAGGCTGGCTCAGTCTATCATACCTGTCAGGGTGCTGGGTCAAGTGCAGGCTGGGCTCAGTCTCTCATACCTTGGTCAGGGTGCTGGGTCGAGCAGGCTGGGCTCAGTCTCATACCTTGTCAGGGTGCTGGGTCAGTGCAGGCTGGGCTCAGTCTCTCAGTCATAACGTTCAGGGTGCTGGGTCAGTTGCAGGTGGGTCAGTCTCTCATACCTTGTCAGGGTGCGGGTCCGTGCAGGCTGGGCTCAGTGTTCATACCTGTCGGGTGTGGGTCAGCGAGGCTGGGCTCAGTTCTCATACTTGTCAGGGTGTGGGTCAGGCAGGCTGGGCTCAGTGCTATACTTGTCAGGGTGCTGGGTCAGTGGGTGGGCTCAGTCTCTCATACCTTGTCAGGGTGCTGGGTCAGCGCAGGCTGGGCTCCGATACCTTGTCAGGGTGATGGCGTGCAGGCTGGGCTCAGTTCTCATCCTTGTCAGGGTGCTGGTCAGTGCAGGGTGGCTCAGTCTCTCTACCTGTCAGGGTGGGGTCAGCGCAGGCTGGGCTCAGTGTCTCATAACTTGTCAGGGGTGCTGGTCAGGCAGGGCTGGGCTCAGTCTCTCATACCTTGTCAGGGTGCGGGTCAGGCAGGCGGGCTCAATCTCTCATACCTTGTAGGGTGCGGGTCGTGCAGGCTGGCTCCGTCTCTCATACCGTCAGGGTGGGGTCAGTGCAGGCTGGGCTCAGTCTCTCATACTGTCAGGGTGCTGGGTCAGTGCAGGCTGGGCTCCGTCTTATACCTGTCAGGGTGCTGGGTCACGCATGGCTGGGCTCATCTCTCAATTTGTCAGGGTGCTGGTGTCAGGCAGGCTGGGTCAGGTCTCATAATTGTCAGGGTGCTGGGTCAGCGCAGGCTGGCTCAGCTTCATAACTTCGGGTGCTGGGTTCAGGGAGTGGCTCAGTTGTCTCATACCTTGTCAGGGTGTGGGTCAGTGCAGGCTGGGCTTCAGTCTCTTACCTGTCAGGGTGCTGGGTCGTGCAGGAAGGGGACTCAGTGTCTAAGCCTTGTCAGGGTGCTGGGTAGGAAGG
>WSYH01001488.1:104814-116024 GCA_036426205.1 Ascaphus truei
GTAGATATTCTGTTCCTTCCCCAGTCTCCTTCCAGAAGCGTGCAGCTGTAGTAGAATGTGAATCCAAAGCCAGGTGTGCAGCGACAGCAGTAAAGGTCAGTGCTGGGTCAGTGCCAGGCTGGGCTCAGCTTCTATACCTTGTTAGGGTGCTGGGTCAGCGCAGGCTTGGCTCAGTCTCATACCTGTCAGGGTGCTGGGTCAGTGCAGGCTGGGCTCAGTCTCTCATACCTTGTTAGGGTGCTGGGTCAGTGCAGGCTTGGCTCAGTCTCTCATACTTGTCAGGGTGCTGGGTAGTCAGGTGGGCTCAGTCTCTCATACCTTGTCAGGGGCTGGGTCAGTGCAGGCTGGGCTCAGTTCTCATACCTTGTCGGGTGCTGGGTCAGTGCAGGCTGGGCTCAGTCTCTCATACCTTGTCAGGGTGTGCTGGGTCAGTGCAGGGGGGCTCAGTTCTCATACCTTGTCAGGGTGCTGGGTCAGCACAGGCTGGGTCGAACATACCTGTCAGGGTGCTGGGTCAGTGCAGGCTGGGCTCAGACTCAATTGTCAGGGTGCTGGGTCAGCGCAGCTGGGCTCAGTGTCTCATACCTTGTCAGGGTGCTGGGTCAGCGCAGGCGGGCACAGTCTTTCATTACATTGTCAGGGTGCTGGGTCAGTGCAGGCTGTGCTCAGTGTCTCATACCTTGTCAGGGTGCTGGGTCAGCGCAGGCTGGGCTCAGTCTTCATACCTTGTCATGGTGCTGGGTCAGCACAGGCTGGGCTCAATGTCTCATACCTTGTCAGGGTGCTGGGTCAGCGCAGCTGGGTCATGTCTATACCTTTGTCGGGTGCTGGGTGCGGCTGTGCTCAGTCTCTCATACCGTCAGGGTGCTGGGTCCAGTGCAGGCTGGGCTCAGTTTCTCATACCTTGTCAGGGTGCTGGGTCAGTGCAGGCTGGCTCAGTGTCTCATACCTTTCAGGGTGCTGGGTCAGCGAGGCTGGGCTCAGTCTCTCATACCTTGTCAGGGTGCGGGTGGTGCAGGCGGGCTCAGTCTCTCATACCTTATCAGGGTGCTGGGTAGCACAGGCTGGCTCAGTCTCATACCTTGTCAGGGTGCTGTTCAATGCAGGTGGGCTCAGGCTCATACCTTGTCAGGGTGCTGGGTCAGTGCAGGCTGGGCTCAGTGTCTCAACCTTGTCAGGGTGCTGGGTCAGCGAGGCTGGGCTCAGTGTCTCATACCTTGTCAGGGTCTGGGTCAGCGCAGGCTGGCTCAGTCTCTCATACCTTGTCAGGGTGCTGGGTAGCACAGGCTGGGCTCAGTCTCATACCTTGTCAGGGTGCTGGTCAGTGCAGGCTGGGCTCGTCTACCTTGTAGGGTGCTGTGTCAGTGCAGGCTGGGCTCAGCTCATACCTTGTCAGGGTGCTGGGTCAGTGCAGGCTGGGCTCAGTCTCTTCATACCTTGTCAGGGTGCTGGGTCAGCGCAGGCTGGGCTCGTTTCATACCTTGTCAGGGTGCTGGGTGCAGGACTGGGCTCAGTCTCTCATACCTTGACAGGGTGCTGGGTCAGTGCAGGCTGGCTCAGTTTCATACCTGTGTCAGGGTGCTGGGTGCCGGCTGGGCTCAGTCTTCATACCTTGTCAGGTTGCTGGGTCAGCGCAGGCTGTGCTCAATCTCTCATACCTTGTAGGGGGGCTGGGTCGGTGCAGGCTGGGCTCAGTCTCTCATACCTTGTCAGGGTGCGGGTCAGTGCAGGCTGGGTCAGTCTCATAACCTTGTCAGGGTGTGGGTCAGCGCAGGGTGGGCTCAGTCTCTCATACCTTGTCAGGGTGCTGGGTCGGTGCAGGCTGGGCTCAGTCTCTCATACTTGTCGGTGTGGGGTCAGTGCAAGTGGGGCTCAGTGTCTCAACCTTGTCAGGGTGTGGGTTCAGTGCAGGCTGGCTCAGTCTCTCATACCTTGTCAGGGTGCTGGGTGCGGATGTGCTCAGTCTCTCATACCTTGTCAGGGTGCTGGGTCGCGCGGCTGGCTCAGTCTCTCATACTGTCGGTGCTGGGTGCAGGCTGGGCTCAGGCTCTATACTTGTCAGGGTGCAGGTCAGCGCAGGCTGGGTCAGTCTCATACCTTGTCAGGGTGCTGGGTCAGTGCAGGCTGGGCTCAGTTTCTCATACCTTGTCAGGGTGTGGGTCAGCGCAGGCTGGGCTCCGTCTCTCATACCTTGTCAGGGTGCGGGTCAGTGCAGGCTGGGCTCAGTCTCATACCTTTCAAGGGTGCTGGGTCAGTGCAGGCTGGGCTCAGTCTCATCACCTTGTCAGGGTGCTGGGTCAGTGCAGGCTGGGCTCAGTCTCATACCTTGTCAGGGTGCTGGGTCAGTGCAGAGCTGGGCTCAGTCCCTCATACCTTGTAGGGTGCTGGGTCAGGGTAGGGGTGGGCTCAGTCTCATACCTTGGTCAGGGTGCTGGGTCAGGCAGGCTGGGCCAGTCTCTCATACCTTGTCAGGGTGCTGGGTCAGCGCAGGCTGGGCTCATGTCTATCATACCTTGTCCAGGGTGCTGGGTCAGTGCAGGCTGGGCTCAGTCTCTCATACCTTGTCGGGTGGGGTCAGTGCAGGCTGGGCTCAGTCTCATACCTGTCAGGGTGCTGGGTCAGTGCAGGCTGGGCTCAGTCTCTCATCCGTAGGGTGCTGGTAGCGAGGCTGGGCTCTGTCTCTCCAACTTGTCAGGGTGTGGGTCAGTGCAGCTGGGCTAGTCTCTCATACCTTGTTCAGGGTGTGGGTCAGGAAGGCTGGGCTCAGTCTATACCTTGTCAGGGTGCTGGGTCAGTGCAGGCGGGCTCAGTCCTCTCATACCTTGTAGGTGCTGGGTCAGGCAGCTGGGCTCTGTCTCTCATACCTTGTCAGGGTGCTGGGTCAGGTGCAGGTGGGCTCAGTCCTCATACCTGTCGGGTGCTGGGTGGTCAGTGCAGGTGGGCTCAGTCTCATACCTTGTCAGGGTGCTGGGTCAGTGGACTGCCAGTTCAACCTTGTCAGGGTGTGTGGGTAGTGCAGGCTGGCGTCAGTCTTCATACTTTGTCAGGGTGCTGGGTCACAGCGCAGGCTGGGCTCAGTCTCATACCTTGTCAGGGCTGGGTCCGTGCAGGCTGGGCTCAGTCTCTCATACCTTGTCAGGGTGCTGGGTAGGCAGGTGGGCTCTGTCTCTCATACCTTGTAGGGTTGCTGGGTCAGTGCAGGCTGGGCTCAGTCTCATACCTTGTCAGGGTGCTGGGTCAGTGCCAGGCTGGGCTCGTCTCATACCCTTGTCAGGGTTGCTGGGGTCCAGCGCAGGCTGGCTCAGTCTATCATAACTTGTCAGGGTGTGACTGGGCAGTGCAGGCTGGGCTCAGTCTCATACATTGTAGGCGCAGGCTGGGCTCAGTGTCTCATACCTTGTCAGGGTGCTGGGTCAGCGCAGGCTGGGCTCAGTCTCTCATACATTGTCAGGGTGCTGGGTCAGTGCAGGCTGTGCTCAGTGTCTCATACCTTGTCAGGGTGCTGGGTCAGCGCAGGCTGGGCTCAGTCTCTCATACCTTGTCATGGTGCTGGGTCAGCACAGGCTGGGCTCAATGTCTCATACCTTGTCAGGGTGCTGGGTCAGCGCAGGCTGGGCTCAGTCTCTCATACCTTGTCAGGGTGCTGGGTGCAGGCTGTGCTCAGTCTCTCATACCTTGTCAGGGTGCTGGGTCAGTGCAGGCTGGGCTCAGTTTCTCATACCTTGTCAGGGTGCTGGGTCAGTGCAGGCTGGGCTCAGTGTCTCATACCTTGTCAGGGTGCTGGGTCAGCGCAGGCTGGGCTCAGTCTCTCATACCTTGTCAGGGTGCTGGGTCGGTGCAGGCTGGGCTCAGTCTCTCATACCTTATCAGGGTGCTGGGTCAGCACAGGCTGGGCTCAGTCTCATACCTTGTCAGGGTGCTGTGTCAATGCAGGCTGGGCTCAGGCTCATACCTTGTCAGGGTGCTGGGTCATCGCAAAAATGCTGGGCTCAGGTCTCTCTATACTGTCATGGTGCTGGGTCAGCACAGGCTGGGCTCAATGTCTCTACCTTGTCAGGGTGCTGGGTCAGCGCAGGCTGGGCTCAATGTCTCATATCCTTTGTCAGGGTGCTGGGTGCCATGCTGTTGCTCAGTGCTTCTCATACCTTGTCAGGTGCTGGGTCCGCTGAGCTGGGCTCGTTTTCTCATACCTTGTCAGGGTGCTGGTCAGTGCAGGCTGGCTCAGTGTCTCATACCTTGTCAGGGTGCTTGTCATCGCAGGCTGGGCTCAGTCTCTCATACCTTGTCAGGGTGCTGGGTCCGTGCAGGCTGGCTCAGTCTCTCATACCTTATCAGGTTGGGTCACAGGCTGTGCTCAGTCTCATACCTTGTCGGTTGCTGTGTCAATGCAGGCTGGGCTCAGCCTCATACCTTGTCAGGGTGCTGGGTCAGTGCAGGCTGGGCTCATGTCTCATACCTTGTCGGGTGTGCTGGGTCACGCAGGCTGGGCTCAGTGGTCTCATACCTTTGTCAGGGTGCTGGTTCAGCGCAGGCTGGGCTCAGTCTCTCATACTTGTCAGGGTGCTGGTCAGCACAGGCTGGGCTCAGTCTCATACCTTGTCAGGGTGCTGTGTCAGTGCAGCTGGGCTCAGGTCTCATACCTTGTCGGGTGCTGTGTCAGTGCAGGCTGGGCTCAGACTCATACCTTGTCAGGGTGCTGGGTCAGTGCAGGCTGGGCTCATCCTCTCATACCTTGTCAGGGTGCTGGGTCAGCGGCAGGCTGGGCTCAGTGTTCATACCTTGTCAGGGTGCTGGTGCAGGCTGGGCTCAGTCTCTCATACCTTGACAGGGTCTGGGTCGTGCAGGCTGGCTCAGTTTCATACCTTGTCAGGGTGCTGGGTGCAGGCGTGCTCAGTCTCTCATACCTTGTCAGGGTGCTGGGTCAGCGCAGGCTGGCTCAACTCTCATACCTTGTCAGGGTGCTGGTCGGTGCAGGCTGGGCTCAGTCCTCATACCTTGTCAGGTGTCTGGGTCAGTGCAGGCTGGCTCAGTCTCATACCTTGTCAGGTGTGCTGGGTCAGCGCAGGCTGGGCTCAGTCTCTCATACCTTGTCAGGGTGCTGGGTCGGTGCAGGCTGGGCTCAGTCTCTCATACCTTGTCAGGTGGTCGGGTCAGGCAGCTGGGCTCAGTGTCTCATACCTTGTCAGGGTCTGGGTCAGTGCAGGCTGGCTCAGTCTCTCATACCTTGTCAGGTGCTGGGTGCAGGCTGTGCTCAGTCTCTTCATACCTTGTCAGGGTGCTGGGTCCGGCAGCTGGCTCAGTCTCTCATACCTTGTCAGGTTGGCTGGGTGCAGGCTGGGCTCAGTCTCTCATACCTTGTCAGGGTGCAGGTCAGCGCAGCTGGCTCAGTCTCATACCTTGTCAGGGTGCTGGTCAGTGCAGGCTGGGCTCAGTTTCTCATACCTTGTCAGGGTGCTGGTCGCGCAGGCTGGGCTCAGTCTCTCATACCTTGTCAGGTGCTGCGGTTCAGTGCAGGCTGGGCTCAGTCTCATACCTTTCAGGTGCTGGGTCAGTGCAGGCTGGGCTCAGTCTCAAACCTTGTAAGGGTGCTGGGTCAGTGCAGGCTGGCTCAGTCTCATACCTTGTCAGGGTGCTGGTCAGGCAGGCTGGCTCATGTCCCTCATACCTGTCAGGGTGCTGGGTCAGTGCAGGCTGGGCTCAGTCCTCATACCTGTCAGGGTTGCTGGGTCAGTGCAGGCTGGGCTCAGTCTCTCATACCTTGTCAGGGTGCTGGGTCCGCAGGCTGGGCTCGTCTCTATACCTTGTCCAGGTGCTGGGTCAGTGCAGGCTGGGCTCAGTCTCTCATACCTTGTCAGGGTGCTGGGTCAGTGCAGGCTGGGCTCAGTCTCATACCTTTTCAGGGTGCTGGGTCAGCAGGCTGGGCTCAGTCCTCATACTTGTCAGGGTGCTGGGTCAGCGCAGGCTGGGCTCTGTCTCTCATACCTTTTCAGGGTGCTGGTCTGCAGGCTGGCTCACTCTCATCCTTGTCAGGGTGCTGGGTCAGTGCAGGCTGGGCTCAGTCCTCATACCTGTCAGGGTGCTGGGTCCAGTCAAGGCTGGGCTCAGTCTCTCATACCTGTCAGGGTGCTGGTTCAGCGCAGGCTGGGCTCTGTCTCTCATACCTGTCAGGGTGCTGGTCAGTGCAGGTCTGGGCTCAGTCCTCCTATCCTTGTCGGGTGCTGGGTCAGTGCAGGCGGGCTCAGTCTCATCCTTGTCAGGGTGCTGGGTCCAGTGCAGCTGGCTCAGTCTCATACCTTGTCAGGGTGCTGGGTCAGTGCAGGCTGGGCTCAGTCTCTCATACTTTGTCAGGGTGCTGGGTCCGCGCAGGCTGGGCTCAGTCTCATACCTTGTCAGGGTGCTGGGTCTCGTGCAGGCTGGGGCTCAGTGTCTCTCATACCTTGTCAGGGTGCTGGGTCAGCGCAGCTGGGCTCGTCTCTCATACCTTGTCGGGTGCTGGGTCAGTGCAGGCTGGGCTCAGTCTCATACCTTGTCAGGGTGCTGGGTCAGGCACAGGCTGGCTCAGTCTCATCCCTTGTCAGGGTGCTGGGTCAGCGCAGGCTGGGCTCAGTCTCTCATACTGTCAGGGTGCTGGGCCATGCAGGCTGGGCTCAGTCTCATACCTTGTCAGGAGTGCTGGTCAGTGCAGGCTGGGCTCAGTCTCTCATACCGTGTCGGTGCTGAGTCAGTCAGGTGGCTCATTCTCTCATCTTGTCAGGGGCTGGGTCAGTGCAGCTGGGCTCAGTCTCATACCTTGCAGGTGCTGGGTCAGTGCAGGCTGGGCTCAGTCTCTCATACCTGTCAGGGTGCTGGGTCAAGCGCAGGCTGGGCTCAGTCTCTCATCCTTGTCAGGGGTGGCTGGTTCAGGCTGTGCTCAGTCTCTCATACCTTGTCAGGGTCTGGGTCAGTGCAGGCTGGGCTCAGTTTCTCATACCTTGTCAGGGTGCTGGGTCGCGAGGCTGGGCTCATCTCTCATACCTTTGTCAGGGTGCTGGGTCGCGCAGGCTGGGCTCATCTCTCATACCTTGTCGGTGCTGGGTCACGGCTGGGCTCAGTCTCTCATACCTTGTCAGGGTGCTGGGTTCAGTGCAGGCTGGGCTCAGTCTCTCATACCTTGTCAGGGTGCTGGGTCCGCAGGCTGGGCTCAGATCTCCATACCTTGTCAGGGTGCTGGGTCACGCCAGGCTGGGCTCAGTCTCTCATACCTTGTCAGGGTGCTGGGTGCACGCTGGGCCTCAAGTGCTCATACCTTGTCAGGGTGCTGGGTCAGTGCAGGCTGGGCTCAGTCTCTCATACCTTGTCAGGGTGCTGGGTCAGCGCAGGCTGGGCTCAGTCCCTCATACCGTGTCAGGGTGCTGGGTGCAGGCTGGGCTCAGTCTCTCATACCTTGTCAGGGTGCTGGGTCAGTGCAGGCTGGGCTCAGTCCCTCATACCTTGTCAGGGTGCTGGGTGCAGGCTGGGCTCAGTCTCTCATACCTTGTCAGGGTGCTGGGTCAGTGCAGGCTGGGCTCAGTCTGTCATACCGTGTCAGGGTGCTGGGTCAGCGCAGGCTGGGCGCAGATATGCAGATGGAATAATGATGGGCACCAGGCACTGTTATAGTACAAACAAAGGCCCAGATCCATCAAATTTCCATAAAGTGGAAATATTATCGAATTATTAAAAAAATTATTTAGGGTGCATTAATAGCGAAAGATTAAGTAGTTTCTACGATCCAAAATAAAGCGTGAAGTGGAATTTTAAGTTGACTTACTTTGTCTATAAAGTTGCAAGAATGGTAAAATGGAGACAAAGTCGCGGACCACCTAAAGATGGCCGGTATTGGCAGTGTAGCGGTCCCGCACGGAACATTTAAACATGCACTTATGAGACCTGGCTTGTTGGGCGCGGGGTGGCGCGCGGCGGACATCACGGTGAAATGTCCCGGCGGCGGACCATCCGTGGCGTTTTGGTCGTGGACAAACGTTCTAGACCGTCACCGGGAGTCTTATAAATAGGATTAACTGTATAGCTAAGTGTATTAAGAGTGTACAGTCCCTGTTTATTGTTTTCAGTTATGGAATGTGCCCTCTATAGTAAGCGCCTGTAGTAATGGCCCAAGATTGTTCTCACGTGGGAAGAGGAGTGAGCGTGTGCTCAGCATGAGTAGTAGCTCCAGAGCATAATCGGATTAGCCCCACGGGCAGGTCCTTAGCAAACTCCTGATCCAATATGCATGGACGAAGTATGCAGTACCCTAGTAACTGGATACTGATCACACAAAGCAGAGTGTGTGCCCAACAGGGGCCCACTTAAGATGGGACATTATTGAATCTATGCAGAAGATTACCAAACTAACTAATGGGACACAAGCATAAGTTCCTCCCCAGCGTAGGAGTGAGAGCTACCAGGGGAAGAATCACAGAGTAACTTAATGATTTGCCACCAGTTACTATGTCTGACTTGATCAGCATATCCACACCCAGTCTACACGGACCCAGCACCCTGAACAGGTATGAGAGTTAGCATAGCCATGTGTATAACACACAAATAGTGTTCCCAGCACTCCAAGTGAAAGGAAAACTGTGAAACGTGGTATACGAAAACAGATCAATGTGTATTGACAAGGCAATAAATTTCACAAAGCAACTTGCTGCGATAGACAGACCAGGACTAAAATAAAAGTGCATACAGGCGCAGCCTGAAGGGAAGGGTAGGGGAGGAAAGGGAGTGGGGGGAGGAGGAGATGTGATATCACGGATGAGGTAGGAAAGGGAAAACAACCCTATAGGGGAAAAATAGGAAGGAAGATAAGGGGGGGCAACGTTTCGGGGTTAACAATCCCTTCTACTGGCCCGTTCCCAAAGTCCCCCCAAAAAAGGGGGGCTCTGGTACTTACCTGCACCCTCATGTCCAGATCCCCCAGTGAAGTAAAAACAATGAGTGACACACCCAGAATCTCACCGGTCCGTGCAATAAGTCTGATGTCGAATGTGAATGCGTCGTATCAGATAATGCACTGTGACCTATGCAGCTGGTGTAGCAGGACTGTTGTGGATCTGCTGGTGTTTGTTGTAGACTTTTCTGTGGATGGGCTTATTCTCCCACTAAGGGCCTAATGCTGTAAGCAGCGATAAGCCCCTTATCGCCAGCTTATCGACAAAACAGCCTACTGCTATTCAGTAAGCCCCGATAAGCTGGCAATAAGAGCAAAACTCAGCATTTTTTTCCAGAAAAAAATAATCACTGACCGCTCGGCGATAAGCCACTTTTCGCCACTCATCGCCAGCTTGTCAAACTTGCTGTATTCTAGTAGCCCTGATCAGCTTCTCGCAGCTGATCGCCGCACTAGAATGGAGATTTGCTCTCCAAATCGCCTCGCCACAAAAAGTTGGCAAGAAAGTGGGGAGAAGCTGCCGATGAGCGGCGAGACGACACTTAGAAAAAATCAGACCTTTTCCTGCATCGGATTGATGCCGGGGGTCTCCGGAGCTGATATCCATTAATACCAGCACCGGAGACACTCGGCATGAATCAGATGCAGGAAAAATGCATTTACAGCCCACTTCATTACCTTAGCGGCTAACCGCTAAGGCAATGAAGGGGTTAACCACCAGTGCCATGCTTATTGTGGATAGCAGGGGTGGGTGAAGGTGGTATTTGGCCATGGTGGGTGTTTAGGCCTTGCGGGGGAGTTAACCCCTTCATTACCTTAGCGGTTAATACCACTGCGGTAATGAAGGGGTTAACCCCTCCCGCTACCCACCCGCAAGGCCTAAACACCCATCCTTGGGGCTAATACCCCCTTCACCCTCCCCCGCTACACACAATAAAACAAAAACCTCACAACAGCCCCACTACCCACCTCATAGGCCCCCAATAAACCATTACAATATCTAATAAACACCAATTCACAACCAACCCTCTGTGCCCCCACATACTGTAAAACCATGATTTTTTATTTTTACACACATGAATAATAACCCAGGCCGGCGGGGGTCCCCGGGTTGTCCCGACGGGTTTTTGGAATGCATAGGAGATTGTTTGTGATTGTTTTTTTAAAGTTGACCGTTGACTGGCATAGTGTTAAATCATGCTTATATATATGGACATGATGTACCCCCTGGGCCATTCAATTGTTTTATTGCCATTTGATATGTATTTAGTTGGCTATGTAATGTATTTTATTTGGCAATGTTATGTATTTTATTTGGTCCTGATTTTTTATTCCTTCACCATTTCTTGCTATAGTGGGAAATCATGCTCATATTATATGAGCATGAGGTACCCACTGTACCAATGAATGAGTGAAGGGTGGGTATAGTGGGTCCGGGGTGGTTAGGCCTCCCGGGTGGGTAGCGGGGCCATTAGAATGTATTCTGCTATGTATTTTTTCTGGCAATGGAGGACATGGCCCTGCAGTAAGCTGACGAGGACGCCTTTCCTATTGGCGGGTAAGTAGAATGGTTTTATATACTTTATTTATGCTGGCTAATGTTGTGTTTAATAATGGGCAAATAATGTATTATCCATATATTATCCACCTGAGGACCCACGGGGGACACCTGTGGGGAAGAACTGGGGGCACCACAGCTGTGGGGGCACTGGGGACCCACAGGGACCACCCGAGGGCCGCCAGACACCCATTGGAACCACCCAAGGGCCCCCAGACCCCCGAGGGAACCACCTTAGGGCACCCAGACACCCACGGGGACCACCCATGGACCCCATTGAGGCCCGCAGGGACCACCTGGAGACCCATGGAGCCTAGCGGGGACCACCCGGAAGCCCCCAGAAACCTGTGGGTACCCCCCCGGGGTGCACTGTGGGGCCTGTGGACACCTGTCGGGACCACCCGGGGACCCCCGCCGGCCTGTGGTATTAATTGTGTGTGTAAAAATATAAATAATGGTTTTATGGGGGGGCACGGGGTGGGTTGTATATTGGTGCTTACTAAATATTTTTAAATTTACATTTATGACTAGTGTAGATGAGCAGGGGGTCTCCGTTGATTTCAGGTCCAGGGTCCCCCTGCTTCCCGAGATACAGGCCCCGTTATGGGGTGCCGGTATCTCCTATGCATTGAAATGTCCCGCATCACGTGACCGTGGGAATCCAAAGCACAGGAGATACCGGCACCCCGATAACGGGGCCTGTATCTCGGGAAGCAGGGGGTCCCCTGGACCTGAAACCAA
>WSYH01014682.1:0-15211 GCA_036426205.1 Ascaphus truei
TCACTTTTTGCCTCAAAAACCATTTTTAACATGGTTCCCTATAGGCTCCCTGTGTGCTCATTTGCATGTCATTTCCCAGAATCCCTTGCTGCAGTGGAAGTGCTGTATGCTGGGTGATAATGGGGAAAGGCGGGGTTGCAGACCTGCCTAAGACATGCAGATGAGCATACAGTTGTATTTGCATATTTGCTTTCCTGTGGAGGGTTTTTGTCACTTTTTACTCACCATAACTTAACTCAGTATTATGGTATAGCCTATCCCATAGCCTCTCATGCATACCCAGTTAAAATCAACCCCACACTGATGAGACCCATCAAGGTCGAAACAGCTGTCTGTGGGTGGTTTTCTGGGTATGCACCGTAACCCTGGCTGTGCTCAAAGCTGTGACCATGCAGCAAGCTTAAGCCTATAGGGAACCATGTTAAAAATGGTTTTTGAGGCAAAAAGTGACACTGTGTGCTCATTTGCATGTCATTTCCCAGAATCCCTTGCTGCTAATGGGGAAAGGCGGGGTTGCAGACCTGCCTAAGACATGCAGATGAGCATACAGTTGTATTTGCATATTTGCTTTCCTGTGAAGGGTTTTTGTCACTTTTTACTCACCATAACTTAACTCAGTATTATGGTATATATATATATATATATATATATATATATATATATATATATATATGTGTGTATTGTTTTTATTGTGAGTAGCAGGGGTGGGCGAAGTAGGTATTAGCCCCAGCGGTGGGTGTTTAGGGCTTGCGGTTGGGTAGCGGGAGGGCTTAACCCCTTCATGACTTAGTATTAACCGCTAAGGTAATGAAGGGGTTAAGTCCATCCGCAACCCCCCAGCAAGCCCTAAAATGCCACCAAGGGCCAAATACCCCCTTCACCCACACCGGCTACCAACAATAAACCTGGCACAGCTATTTAACCCCTTCATTGAATTAGCGGTTAGCCGCTAAGGTAATGAAGTGGGCTTTAAATGCATTTTTCCTGCCTCGGATGCTTGCCGGGGGTCTCCGGGATCTGGTATTAATGGGTATCAGCTCCGGAGACCCCCGGCATCAATCCCAGGCAGGAAAAAAGCCTGCTTTTTTCTAAGTGTCAACCTTGCCGATGCTTCTCCACCACCAACTTGCCTTAGTTGGCGGGACGGATTTGCCTATAAATCTCAATTCTAGTGTGCCGATCAGCAGCGAAAAGCTGATCGGGGCTACTAGAATTAAACGCATTTCAAAAATGCAGATAAGTGCCGAAAAGTGGCTTATCGGCACCCGACTGCCGAAAAGTTTTTATCGGCAATAAAAAATGCCGATTTTTGGAGCTTATCGGCGCTTATTGAATCGGAGAGGCAATATTGGCGAGAAAATAGCGAAAAATGGCTTTTTGGCGCTTATTGCTTGAGGTCCTTAATTGGATGGGGTTGTGATGTGGTCTGCGGTTTTACCTAGTTCCCACGCCAATACTTCCATCTTAAGTGGCTAACGAGATAGGTGGATACATTTTGACAAGCACTTCAGCTAGACCGCAAACCACTTATCCAATTGTCTTTGCGGTTTGGAAGTCTACGGCTTAGGAAGTGATCCCTATACTTCAAAGCGGCCACCCATTCATAGGCACGCTTCTTCACTTAGCGCTTGGTTCAGCTCTAGGTGCTCCCCCTTGTGTCACAAATACAATTCGCACATAGTTCATTCACTCAGCAGCAGCTAGCTTCTATTGCTACAAAATAGGGACAATAAAGGTAGTGTAGAGGAAAATATGATATGATGGGAACAATCCACTTTAACCCAGCAGGGATAAGGGTTAACAAGCCGGGCATAATACCTTTATTATTGGACTGGTTAACCCCCTCACGCCACACTATAGCAATAAATTAATCACTCAGTTGATTAAGGGGTTAGGGGCCATTAGATTGTACTTTTTCTTGTACTCTTGCTGCCAACGTTGGACAGGGACATGGAGTAGGCTGATGAGGGTGCCCTTCATGATGAAGGGGTAAGTAGAAAGTTTGATTTACTTTATTTATGCTGGCTGGCTAATGTTTGCTTTAGAATGGGCAAATGAGCTAGTTTCCATATCTTGATAATAGTAATTTTGCCTATTACTGTACTGTATGTGTTGAGGGTAGAGGAGGTGGGCAGTAGGGTTGTTGTGTTTATTTTTGTTTATTAATTATAGTAATAATAGCATGTTCTATTAACCACTATAGTCATTAAGGGGTACACCCTCCTCCAGTACCCAACCCCTGAGGCCTAACCACCCTCACACACTACCCACCACGAGGCCTACCCAGTCTGTTAAGGGGACAATCCCCCTTCCCCCACCCCAGCTACCCACAATAAACAGGACTATATTTAATAAAAAATACATAACCCATCCCCTGTGCCCCCCCATAAATACATGGTTTATTCTTTTACATACAGGGTTAATACCCCAGGCCCACGGGAGTCCCCGGTGGTCCTGGCGGGTGTCCGCAGGCCCCACGGTGTCCCAGCAAAGGGTTTCACACAGGTCTGGAGGCCTACAAGTGGTCCCCATCAGGCGCTGTGGTCCTCCAGGTGGTCTCCGCGGGTCACTGTGGGCCCCAAATGGGGTCTCCACGGGTAGGCCCGCAGGTGACTGGGGGGCCCCGGGTCAGCCGTACAGGTGTCTGAGGGTACTCGCGTGGTTCCCATGGCGGTCTGTGGGCCCTTGGGTGGTCCCTATGGGTTCTGTTTCTTCCCCGCAGGTATCCCCTGTGAGTCTGTAGCCTGGTATCCATGAGCATCCGGGGAGCCCTCAGGTGGTCTCCGGAGGTCCCCGCAGACTTAAGGAACCAACCCTGTATTTAAAATAAATCAACCTCGTCCTATACATTTAAAGAAATAAATACCCCCCCCCCCCAAACTTATACAGTACAGTAATGTGCAAAATAACTATTATCCAGATATGGATAATAGATAATTTGCCCATTAATAAACACATTAAACAGCATCAATCAAGTAAATAATTAGAGTTCTACTTAACCCCTGTCAACAAGATGCAGTCTGGTCATCAAAAGGGCTCCGTTGTCAAAAGAATACATTGCAAATACTTTGAGATGCCAGTTAACACCTTAATCACCTTAGCGGTTAATAACCGCCAAAGTTCTTAAGGGGTTAACACAACCTGCACCACTACCAACCCTTCACCCATTCATTTGTACAGTGTGTAATATATATATATAAAAAAATATATATATATATTTTCATATATATATATATGACAGAAAATATAGACAGCGCCCTTCACACACTACACCTAAATTGCTGCAGCTCTGACAGATGTGGCAAGTGTTTGCACCAGGCGGATTAGCCCAAAAACAATGTGTGTGGAATAAACTAAATGTTATATGGCATGAATAACAAAAAATGACTACCTAAATGAAAACACAAAAACAAAAAGAAGTGTGCATAACATATAAATAAAAAAGCAATATAGAAATATTGCCAATAAAAATGGTAAAAATGACTCTAGTGTGTCACAGGGACTTAACTAAACAATGAAAAAAGTAAAAAATAGGCTCATATAGTAAGCAATGTGAAAAAATCAATACACAGATATGAGCCCATAAAAACAATGAAAATAAAAATACTTAAGTCCTCATAAAGTCCATGATGAGTGGATTTGCAAAAAGTCCAGGCTGCTTCTTCTTGGGCTCACCAAACTCCCACAGTACCTATTAGAGAAAAAGAGAAAAGAAGCGCCCGATCCTTGTGTAAAATCAGATGAACAATATTTAATATATCATGGACAAGACAAATGCACACTTACAATTTGTCTGATAAAATAAAGCATATTATGGGACCTGCCCATGCACCAACTGAGGACTCCTCGATCACTTCTTTGTGTGTGAATGTCCGCAATGGCTCCAGATAGGATAGTGCTGTCCGCCGCTGTCTCCAGGGAAGTAGTCCTTTAATGTTGGGAACGCTCAATCACAGCGTGCGGCCGCCATTGACCTTTCTTGTTGCACTTAGAAACCAGGAAGGTTCTTCAGACACGTCCTTGCGTCCTCACGCTCGTGCTAGGAGCTGCCCGGCCACCGTAGATTCACTGCCAGATATCCCTACGCGTTTCTTCCGACTGCAGATTTCATCAGGGGATGGATACCACATGGAACTGCCTTGTGTTAAATAGTCCCTTTCACCAATGAAAAGCATTTCTCCACAGCTGTGTTTAGTTCCATAAATATCATTGGGCTAATCTCTATTACCTGGTGCAATAGCTAAACTATTAATGCTAAATAGAATAAGAAAAAGGATAAACATATGAATAATACAGATATTTACAAACAATCACTCATTAGAATTAAGTGATAGACACTGAAACAGACATAGGATATAAAAGACATGCAGAGGCTTATTGCTAATGTGCATGAATGGTATTGAAGTATAATTACTATTAGTAGATGTTACTGAATAATAGTAGATGACACATTTAATATATTCTTAGTCGAAATCCATTGATCTTATCATAAAGATAGCCCTGCATAGAACAAAGATGATAACATACAATTTATTATTAGAGGACAACATTGTATATATTAGATACTAGTGCTAACCAGAAGTTTGTATTCAATTGAATTCATTGTTAGTTTCACATAGTTGTAACTCCAATGAACACTAATAAATATTATTATAATAATTTAATCAAGCTTGATTAAGAGAATCAAATATGAATATAAGATGCTCATTATTGTTTAAACTGGAAGAGATGAAAAAAGCAAATTATATAGAGTATTGGGACTTTGGGTCTAAGAATGGACTATATATATTTGTTATATGTTGAAATTGATTTTAATATTAATACTATTATGGAGAGAGGCTTGACATGAATCTCAATCAATTATTATTTGGATAAATATATATTCTAAATTACACTAGATGTAGGGGAAGATGCTACAATCCATAGCTCAGAAATTATGACATAATATTTGTACCCCACCTTAATCGTGGCAGATTAAGACTCAATAATATATGGCCTATTGGCAAATTAGAGAAAAATTAGCCAAGAGCCAGCAATCCAAAACCATATATATAATTTAAGTGATTGTGTGTGTGTGTGCAATAAAGGTGAAATGTTTGTATGAGATACACTTCTTATAGGATATGTGAATGTGTGTGAGTTGAAATAAAGTGTTTGTAAGTGAAATACTGTATTTTCCAACAGTGGATGAATATATCACTTTTAGCATATGTGTGATATGATAAATACATGCAGTGAAAATGGAAATTAATTAACTATGTATGCTATTGGTTGTGAAATAAAATAAAATGAAATAAAAAGTGCAATGTTTTTGACCAGGGGCCCCCCATTTAATATACTGACTGAGACATCAAAGGGAGCACAATAAAACATGCTCAGACCTCCGATGTCCTGCCAGAACATTAAAGAGAGATATTAGATGATAGTGCTTGTATCAATACAGTCATTGAGACCCATTGGACTCAATGTTTCCAACATACAAATCCAATAGGTCTCCCTAAGGTTAAGTCTCTTGACTCTATCACCACTAAGTACTGTTAAGGGAATCTGTTCCAAGCACATGACTCTTAGAGAGGAAGGATCTTTGTTATGTTTGTCCAAGAAGTGTCTATAGGTTGTGAGTTATAGTGCCATGTATGATGTTTCTTCTATGTTCTAAAAATCTTGTACTTAGAGTCCGGGTTGTTCTCCCCACATATTGGTACCCGCACCGGCATGTGATGCCATAGATGACAAAAGAAGATAGACAATCCATATGACTTTTGATTTTATAAGTGGACTTATTGTGATGAGACGTGAATTGATCAGTTTTAACCATATGCTTGCAAGTCAAACATCTATTTCTACCACAGGTGAAGTTGCCATTAGTGATTAATCTACTCATAGGAATATCATTGATTTGTTTGAGACGACTGGGAGCTAGCATGATTTTTAGGTTCCTAGATTTTTTGTATACAATAGGGACATGTGTAGGTAATTTATTCCCAATTATAGGGTCCCTAAGCAGTATATTCCAGTGTTTATTAAGGATTGATGAAATACCTCTTGCTGAATTATTATAGGTCGTGATAAAAAATGGTGATTTGGAACTACTTTTGGAATTGATGTCTGCTCGTCTAGCCCTTGGGATTTGATGAGCAGGGATTCTCGATGTAACAAACTAACTTGTCTAAATGTCTCAAGTATAGTACATTTGTTGTATCCTTTGGCAAGAAACCTTTGTACCAATACCTCCCCCTGGGCCAAAAAATCAGAATGTAGGGAACAATTTCTCCTAATTCTGAGAAATTGGCCCCTGGGGATATTGGCAAGCCATTTTTTGTAATGATTGCTATTATTGTGTAAATAGCTATTAGTGGACACTGTTTTAAAGTGAATTTTGGTGATGATATCACCATCTAAGCTAGCCTCCAGTTCTAGATCCAGAAAAACTATACTGTTTTTGTTTGTATTATATGTGAATTTTAAATCCATATCGTTGATATTGAATGTTTCCAGTTTGTGTTCTAAGTGTTCCAGTTCACCGTCCCAAATTAAAATAATATCATCTATGTAATGGCCATAGTACACGAGACTCGCCCCCAGATCCGCATCACCCCACACATGGAGTTCCTCCCACAAACCCATGTAGAGGTTAGCATAGCTGGGGGCAAATCCCGTGCCCATGGCCGTCCCACACAGATCTGCAAATAATATTGGTTTTCAAATAAAAAATAATTGTGCTCTAATATAAATGAAATTGCCTGCAAAATAAATGTGGACTGAGTGGGACCTATATTAATATCCATATCCAGGAAATGTTTGACTGCATTAAGACCCTTGTTATGTTGAATACATGTATACAAAGATGTTATGTCACATGTAGCCCAGATGTAAGTGGGTTTCCATTTAATTTCAGAGATGGAGTCGAGGACATGCAACGTGTCCCTCAAGTGCGATTTCAATTTGGTCACTAAAGGTTGTAAATAATAGTCCACATATTGGGACACGCTGGACGTCATCGACTCCACCCCTGAAACAATGGGTCTTCCTGGAGGGATCGATATGTGTTTGTGTAACTTGGGGATGTGGTAGAAAATGGGTGTGTGTGGATAACGTAAATATAAAAAACTAAACTCTGCCTTAGTGATTATATCCATAGTTAATGCTTGCATAAGGAAAACCTTATATAACTTCTGAAATTCTTCCATAGGGTCCTCAGCCAGAACCCTATAGGAAATCTTATCACCTAATAGCCTAAAAGCTTCTGATAGATAATCCAGTCTGTCTTGCAGAACTATTCCCCCTCCTTTGTCTGCTTGTCTGATTACAAGATCTTTCATATTGCTGAGCTCTTTCAATGCAGTGTTTTCTTCTTTTGATAGATTTCTATTTCGTAGCGACGTGGTATTAAGACACATTAACTCAAAGTCTTTGAGTACCATTGTGTAGAAAGTATCTACAAATGATCCTTTGGAGTGATACGGAAAATACATGGATTTGGCAGAAAAAGGGGAATGAACTATTTTGGTGTCTGAAAGTTCCTGGATGTCTATTGGCTTGTTTGTGCTTAATTCAATCACTGGGTTTGGTGGTAACATTAATTCTAATGTATTGGGAAGAAGATTATTAATTACTGGTGTGGAACTATCTAGTTCGTACATGGGTTGTTGACTACAATCTAACAGATGTAATGTGTTTTCTGTTTGGGCGTTTTCCCTCAGTAATGTGGTCATTGCTTCAATACACGCAATCTCTTGCGTATTGAATATACATTGTTGTTCTTTATTTTGAATAGTGAAATGTCTCATTAACGTGATTTTTCTAATGTATTTATTTAAGTCTACAAACAGATCAAATCTGTTTGGGAGACTGCTGGGTGCAAATGAAAGGCCCCTGGTCAAAAGTGAAATGTGATGTGTTGATAATATAAAGGTGGATAAATTAAAAATGCCATGTGTCTCTGGATTGCTAGCCCTTAGCTCACCTTCCTTCTTTCTTTGCTCGCGCCTCCCTCCCCTGGTTCCTCGCAGCTTCTTTTTCTTCGTTGAGGGGTGTTTGAATGATATGTCGGTTTCCGACCCCACAGAGGATAGGATCTTCCCCTTTCCCAGTTCTCTTCCTGTGTCACCAATTCTAAAAAAGACACAGTGTGAGATTTAACAGTGGGAACAGTGCCATCTGAACCGTTTTTAACATCTCTGTTCTGAATCTTGGGTATAGCACCACTGCTCTTACCAACCTCCAAGATTTCATCACTTATCACCCCCTTATCTTGTAAAGCCTCAAATTTATTTTCTGTAACACAAGAAAATTGGGTTTTGGCTGGTTTCTTTTCACCAATTTGAGTTTTGGGCCCCTTTTCGTTTGATGTAGGATGACTATGTGATGGATCTCTACTATTATCCCTGTATCTATCATTAGTGTTTTTCTTGTAATATCTGTTTGGAGTATAATGTTTGGACCTATCTCTCCTGTCATGCCTTCTCCAGTCTCTGATTTTGTCTGTGGCATAGTCAGTTTGGTCTCTTGTGTATTTATTACTCTTGCATTCACTAACCTCTTTCTCATATTTGAGTACCCTAGAGTCCACTAATTTGTCAAGTTCTTGGAATTCTTCACTCTCAACATAAGGAATCATAATATGTTGAGTATCCTCTATTTCCTTTGCAATTTCATTCAATTTATCTTCCCTATAGTTAATCAATAATTTAATCAGGGTGAAAGAACAAGATTCCATTGCATCATTCCATTTAGTTTTGAACTCAATGTTTGTATCAAATGTGTTTTTTTTTGTAAACCTCAGTCCCCTAGGGACTATTTTGGCATCCAAATAGTTTTGTAATGATAAAAGATCAAGCCAATGTTTCATCTCTTCCTTAGCCAACCTTTCAAGCTTAAAAAAGTTGGATTTTAAATCAATATTGTCCTCATTGTGTTCTGTCATATCTATTTCAGCAGATTCAGCATTTTGTTGTCTCCTAATGAGACGTTCTTTGCTAGTTTTCATCATCTTGCCAAATGTATCAGACCTTGCAAATTGCAGGATAGGTGTATATGGAGAAAGGCTGCTATCTAGTTAAGATGAATGTTAAAGTGACAGAAAATATAGACAGCGCCCTTCACACACTACACCTAAATTGCTGCAGCTCTGACAGATGTGGCAAGTGTTTGCACCAGGCGGATTAGCCCAAAAACAATGTGTGTGGAATAAACTAAATGTTATATGGCATGAATAACAAAAAATGACTACCTAAATGAAAACACAAAAATAAAAACAAAAAGAAGTGTGCATAACATACTGTATGAATAAAAAAGCAATATAGAAATATTGCCAATAAAAATGGTAAAAATATTAAAGCAGAAAATAGGCCGGTTATTTCAGTTGCGATAGTGCAGATAAATGAGTTCTTCAGTATTAGATGATACCTTTTTTATATGGACTAACAATTTATGTCAAGGACAAGCTTTCGAGAGTTCTCCTCTCTTCTTCAGGTCAAGCAATACTGATATTGGTATATCATTATGCTGACCTGAAGAAGAGAGGAGAACTCTCGAAAGCTTGCCTATGATTATATATATTATATATATATATAATATATATATATATATATATATATATATATTATATATAATCAAAAAATCTAGAATTATACCGTTCTTGGCTAACAAATGCCTTTTATTTGTGCGAAGCTTTCGAGATACACTGATCTCTTCTTCCGCGATGTTACAATGAATAAGCAAGGAATTATTAAGCTCTGCTAACACGGTACTGATACCGCTACATGAATATATATATATATAATATATATATATATATATATATAAAATCAAAAACGAATATACAAAACCGTTCTGTGGTAACCGTATTTGTCGTTAGCCACAGAACAGTATTGTCTATTAGTTTTTGATTATTAAGCTCGCTAACACGGTACAGATACCCCTACAAATATAAATTATATATATATATATTCAGTGCTCGACACAATAATGATAACCACTCTCCCGTGGCGAGTGGATTTATTTAGCCGCTGGTCGGGCCGTGCTGTAGCCTTGAATTCCCCTGCTCGTGCCAATTTTTTATTTTTTATTTTAAGAAGGAAGTCATCCTATACTTCAAAGGGCCACCCATTCATAGGCACGCTTCTTCACTTAGCGCTTGGTTCACTCTAGGTGCTCCCCCTTGTGTCACAAACAATTCGCACATAGTTCATTCACTCAGCAGCAGCTAGCTTCTATTGCTACAAAATAGGGACAATAACGGTAGTGTAGAGGAAAATTGATATGTGAGGGAACAATCCACTTTAACCCAGCAGGGATAAGGGTTAACAAGCCGGGCATAATACCTTATTATTGGACTGGTTAACCCCCTCACGCCACCTATAGCAATAAATAATCACTCAGTTGATTAAGGGTTAGGGGCATTAGATTGTACTTTTCTTGTACTCTTGCTGCCAACGTTGGCAGGGACATGAGTAATAGGCTGATGAGGGGTGCCCTTCATGATGAGGAGGTAAGTAGAAAGTTGATTTTACTTTATTTATGCTGGCTGGCTAATGTTTGCTTTGAAATGGCAAATGAGCTTGTATTCCATATCTTGAAATAGTAATTTTGCCTATATAACTGTACTGTATGTGTTGAGGGTAGAGGAGGGGGCAGTATGGTTGTTGTGTTATTTTTGTTTATTAATTATAGTAATAA
The DNA here is from genome assembly GCA_036426205.1 of Ascaphus truei. Classification (NCBI taxonomy): domain Eukaryota; kingdom Metazoa; phylum Chordata; class Amphibia; order Anura; family Ascaphidae; genus Ascaphus; species Ascaphus truei. The sequence goes on from WSYH01014682.1 coordinate 10,681, forward strand.
TAGCATGTTCTATAACCACCTATAGTCATTAAGGGGTACACCCTCCTCCATACCCAACCCTGAGGCCTAACCACCCTCACACACTACCACCACAGAGGCCTACCCAGTCTGTTAAGGGGACAATCCCCCTTCCCCACCCCAGCTACCCACAATAAACAGGAAGATATTAATAAAAATACATAACCCATCCCCTGTTCCCCCCCATAAACATGGTTTATTCTTTTAACATACGGGTTAATACCCCAGGCCCAGGGAGTCCCGGTGGTCCTGGCGGGTGTCCGCAGCCCCACGGTGTCCCAGCAAAGGGTGTTTCACACAGGTCTGGAGGCCTACAAGTGGTCCCATCAGGCGCTGTGGTCCTCCAGGTGGTCTCCGCGGGTCACTGTGGGCCCAATGGGGTCTCCAGGGTAGGCCCGCAGGTAGACTGGGGGGCCCGGGTCAGCGACAGGTGTCTGAGGGTATCGCGTGGTTCCCATGGCGGTCTGTGGGCCCTTGGGTGGTCCCTATGGGTTCTGTTTCTCCCCGCAGGTATCCCCTGTGAGTCTGTAGCCTGGTATCCATGAGCATCCGGGAGCCCTCAGTTGGTCTCGGAGGTCCCGCAGACTTAAGGAACCACCTGTATTAAAATAAATCAACCTCGTCCTATACATTTAAAGAATAAATACCCCCCCCCCCCAAACTTATACAGTACAGTAATGTGCAAAATAACTATTATCCAGATATGGATAATAGATAATTTGCCCATTAATAAACACATTAAACACACATCAAGTAAATAATTAGATTTCTACTTAACCCCTGTCAACAAGAGATGCAGTCTGGTCATCAAAAGGGCTCGTTGTCAAAAGAATACTTGCAAATACTTTGAGATGCCTAGTTAACACCTTAATCACCTTAGCGGTTAATAACCGCCAAGTTCTTAAGGGTGTTAACACAACCTGCACCACTACAACCCTTCACCATTCATTTGTACAGTGTGTAGATACTATATATAAAAAATATATATATATATTTTCATATATATAATATGACAGAAAATATAGACAGCGCCCTTCACACCCTACACCTAAATTGCTGCCAACTTGACAGATGTGGCAAGTGTTTGCAGCAGGCGGATTAGCCAAAAATATGTGTGTGGAATAAACTAAATGTTTATATGGCATGAATAACAAAAAATGACTACCTAAATGAAACAACAAAATAAAAACAAAAAGAAGTGTGCTAACATATGAATAAAAAGCAATATAGAAATATTGCCAATAAAATGGTAAAACTGACTCTAGTGTGTCACAGGGACTTAACTAAACAATAAAAAAAGTAAAAAATAGGCTCATATAGAAGCAATGTGAGTCTTAATCTGCCACGATTAAGGTGGGGTACAAATATTATGTCATAATTTCTGAGCTATGGATTGTAGCATCTTTCCCCTACATCTAGTGTAATTTAGAATATATATTTATTCAAATAATAATTGATTGAGATTCATGTCAAGCCTCTCTCCATAATAGTATTAATTTAAAATCAACATATAACAAATATATATAGTCCATTCTTAGACCCAAAGTCCCAATACTCTATTTAATTTGCTTTTTTCATCTCTTCCCAGTTTAAACAATAATGAGCATCTTATATTCATATTTGATTCTCTAATCAAGCTTGATTAAATTATTATAATAATATTATAGTGTTCATTGGAGTTACAACTATGTGAAACTAACAATGAATTCATTGAATACAAACTTCTGGTTAGCACTAGTATCTAATATATACAATGTTGTCCTCTAATAATAAATTGTATGTTATCATCTTTGTTCTATGCAGGCTATCTTATGATAAGATCAATGGATTTCGACTAAGAATATATTAAATGTGTCATCTACTTATTCATAACATCTACTATAGTAATTATACTTCAATACCATTCATGCACATAGCAATAAGCCTCTGATGTCTTTTAAATCCTATGTCTGTTTCGTGTCTATCACTTAATTCTAATGAGGATTGTTTGTAAATATCTGTATATTCATATGTTTATCCTTTTTCTTATTCTATTTAGCATTAATAGTTTAGCTATTGCACCAGGTAATAGAGATTAGCCCAATGATATTATGGAACTAAACACAGCTATGGAGAAATGCTTTTCATTTGGTGAAAGGGACTATTTAACACAAGGCAGTTCCATGTGGTATCCATCCCCTGATGAAATCTGCAGTCGGAAGAAACGCGTAGGATATTGGCAGTGAACTACGGTGGCGGGCAGCGCCTAGCACAGCGTGAGACGCAAGGACGTGTCTGAAGATCCTTCCTGGTTTCTAAGTGCAACAAGAAGGTCAATGGGCCGCACGCGGAGATTGAGCGCTCCCAACATTAAGGACTACTTCCCTGGAGACAGCGGCGGACAGCACTATCCTATCTGGAGCCATTGCGGACATTCACACACAAAGAAGTGATCGAGGAGTCCTCAGTTGGTGCATGGGCAGCGTCCCATAATATGCTTTATTTTATCAGACAAATTGTAAGTGTGCATTTGTCTTGTCCATGATATATTAAATATTGTTCATCTGATTTTACACAAGGATCGGGCGCTTCTTTTCTCTTTTTCTCTAATAGGTACTGTGGGAGTTTGGTGAGCCCAAGAAGAAGCAGCCTGGACTTTTTGCAAATCCACTCATCATGGACTTTATGAGGACTTAAGTATTTTATTTTCATTGTTTTTATGGGCTCATATCTGTGTATTGATTTTTTCACATTGCTTACTATATGAGCCTATTTTTTACTTTTTTCAATTGTTTAGTTATAGTCCCTGTGACACACTAGAGTCATATATATATATATATATATATATATATATATATATATATATGTGTGACAGAAAATATAGACAGCGCCCTTCACACACTACACCTAAATTGCTGCAGCTCTGACAGATGTGGCAAGTGTTTGCACCAGGCGGATTAGCCCAAAAACAATGTGTGTGGAATGAACTAAATGTTATATGGCATGAATAACAAAAAATGACTACCTAAATGAAAACACAAAAATAAAAACAAAAAGAAGTGTGCATAACATATAAATATATAAATATATATAAATAAAAAAGCAATATAGAAATATTGCCAATAAAAATAGTAAAAATGACTCTAGTGTGTCACAGGGACTTAACTAAACAATGAAAAAAGTAAAAAATAGGCTCATATAGTAAGCAATGTGAAAAAATCAATACACAGATATGAGCCCATAAAAACAATGAAAATAAAAATACTTAAGTCCTCATAAAGTCCATGATGAGTGGATTTGCAAAAAGTCCAGGCTGCTTCTTCTTGGGCTCACCAAACTCCCACAGTACCTATTAGAGAAAAAGAGAAAAGAAGCGCCCGATCCTTGTGTAAAATCAGATGAACAATATTTAATATATCATGGACAAGACAAATGCACACTTACAATTTGTCTGATAAAATAAAGCATATTATGGGACCTGCCCATGCACCAACTAAGGACTCCTCGATCACTTCTTTGTGTGTGAATGTCCTCAATGGCTCCAGATAGGATAGTGCTGTCCACCGCTGTCTCCAGGGAAGTAGTCCTTTAATGTTGGGAGCGCTCAATCTCCGCGTGCGGCCGCCATTGACCTTTCTTGTTGCACTTAGAAACCAGGAAGGATCTTCAGACACGTCCTTGCGTCCTCACGCTGGTGCTAGGAGCTGCCCGGCCACCGTAGATTCACTGCCAGATATCCCTACGCGTTTCTTCCGACTGCGGATTTCATCAGGGGATGGATACCACATGGAACTGCCTTGTGTTAAATAGTCCCTTTCACCAATAAAAAGCATTTCTCCACAGCTGTGTTTAGTTCCATAAATATCGTTGGGCTAATCTCTATTACCTGGTGCAATAGCTAAACTATTAATGCTAAATAGATTAAGAAAAAGGATAAACATATGAATAATACAGATATTTACAAACAATCACTCATTAGAATTAAGTGATAGACACTAAAACAGACATAGGATATAAAAGACATGCAGAGGCTTATTGCTAATGTGCATGAATGGTATTGAAGTATAATTACTATTAGTAGGTGTTACTGAATAATAGTAGATGACACATTTAATATATTCTTAGTCGAAATCCATTGATCTTATCATAAAGATAGCCCTGCATAGAACAAAGATGATAACATACAATTTATTATTAGAGGACAACATTGTATATATTAGATACTAGTGCTAACCAGAAGTTTGTATTCAATTGAATTCATTGTTAGTTTCACATAGTTGTAACTCCAATGAACACTAATAAATATTATTATAATAATTTAATCAAGCTTGATTAAGAGAATCAAATATGAATATAAGATGCTCATTATTGTTTAAACTGGAAGAGATGAAAAAAGCAAATTATATAGAGTATTGGGACTTTGGGTCTAGGAATGGACTATATATATTTGTTATATGTTGAAATTGATTTTAATATTAATACTATTTTGGAGAGAGGCTTGACATGAATCTCAATCAATTATTATTTGGATAAA
>WSYH01014683.1:0-15210 GCA_036426205.1 Ascaphus truei
TCAGCTCTTGAGGACACACCAGATATCTCTACAATCAGTAGAGTGTGAACCTTTACATTTTCCCTCTAATGACATGTGTATACAGTGGGGTTCGTTCTGGGTGACTTAAGACTTACTGGCCCTCCTTAGCAGAAAACTGGAACCAACTGTCCTTGTAGGTACAGGGTTAAACACAGTGGGGTTAGGTACAGGTATATGACTCGACCAAGGTATCCCCCCATCAGAACCATCATCACTCGAAATCCAGTCCCGCCAATCTGTAGAAAATGTGGGCGTCTTACTTTGCTTACCCCCACTAGGATCCGGTGGTATAGAACGTGACGGGGCAGGGGAAGTGGCTGGGGCAATGACGCTAGGAGCGGTGACCAAAGGATCGCCATTGTCCATCACAGTGTCTCTTAGTCGGCTATGCCGCGACCGGTAGATGCTCGTTTACCATCTCTGGCGGCTGCGCGCCTGGCACCTTACTTAGCCACTTGTGATTTAAATCTCTCATACTCCTCCTCTAGGCCGGCTCTCTTCAAAGAGTCGAGTAAGGCTTCCGGGCTTTTGATGTGAGTGTTCCGTCTTAGCCTACAGTTGGATTGTCCTTCAAGATTTGTGTGTTTGTGATGGTGCTCAAAAAGTGCTGGGACTGTATTAGAAGGAAGGGAGTATTAGCTGGGTAATAAACAATTTTACTCTTGGTACTGTGCCTTTAAACGGGCATAAGGTACCCTGAAGGTAGGAGTGGGTTGCCAGAAGACAGCCCCCTCTTTCCTCATTAGGTAGCCCCAGGTATTCACTGTAGTATTCTTATTCCTTCCCCAGTCTCCCCTTCCAGAGAGTGCAGCGAATATGTATCCAAAGCCAGAGTGTGCAGCGCACAGCAGTAATGAAGGAGCAGGTCTTGCAGAAAAATAAGTCCTTTATTTAACAATCATGGTGTGGGACAGCAGCAAACCTTCAACGCGTTTCGTTCAAAGGAACTTTATCAAGAAGTGCTGTGTGTTTTAAAAGCAACAATTTAAATACAGCTGGCTGCCTGGTTTCGCGCCAAATCGTGACGTCATAATATATGTTTAACCAATGAAAATCATAGTCCTCGCGCATGCGCGCGGCGCCAGACACTCTATGGTAAACTCTATGATCAGACTAATCCCCGCGCATGCGCGCGACGCCAGAGTGCCAGGGATCCCACTGCTATTGTCAGCCGTGTAGGACAGGAGACACACGCCCCTCCGGGCGGGTCTACAAGCACAAACGCGCCTCTGACTAATGCAGGGTGACGCCCCCTCCTCCATGACTCGCGCATGCGCTGAGGCTTCCCCATATCGTAATTAAATAATTAAATCATTTCCACGCCATATATCAGGGTATTAATGATGTGATAAGGTGAGGACTGATAATAATAGGCTGGGGATATAAGGCAGTAAGCTGTACTGGGATTGAGAAATACATATAGGCAAAATATGGTTTATATGAATGCATACAAAATCAACCATAAATACTTTAAATAACAAAGAATGTATAATACACTTTTAGTGAAAAAACACTTTTAAAGAAAAAACACTTTTAAAGAAAAAACATATAACAAGACAATTTATTATTAAAAATAATATATATCAAAAAACATATATATATTAAATAATAAAATCAAACAATAAAAACATTTAAAAAAAGCAACAAATGTGTCTTGTGCCTTAATTGAGCAACAGCAAATTGCATGCCCTACTGGATGAAGATAGCCATCATATATGTTTATTATTCAAAACATTTCAATCAAATGTGGAGTATAGTACATGTATATGTCATATTTTAGACACCTTAACCTGACTAATAAAGATTAATATGAACAATATTATACATCAGGCATAAGTGGTTTTGTTATAAGACAAGAAGTGGATACTAAATTAGAAATAAAACTTATGATATTTCTAAATTGAGTTTACTGAAAAGATCCAAGAAACTGATTCTAGCTATTAACATAACTTAAATGATTGGGACAGAGTCTAAATATATCTTCATATATCTTCATGGAGATGTACATGGATTTGTTTTGATCATACTATATATTGTGTTGTGATCATACTATATATTGTATAGGGGTATGAATACTTCCCAATGAAAGGCATGTGATCATATTTTTCAAATCACTTTATGGACTGAGGTATAGTGTACTGTATATATTATTTTACCAAGACCCATAACACTCATTTAAGAAAATGGTTAATATTCCATTCTACATTCATTCCATCAGGGAACCTTGTTCTTAATGTAAATATCCAGTAAGATTCTCTACAATCTAATGTTTTTACAGTGTTACCCCCTCGTTCTTTTCTGATTATCTTCTCAATGCCCACAAATGAGAAGTTACTGATGCCTCCCTGCCTACATTCCGAAAAATGTTTAGAAACAGGGTGTTCCATGTCCTTTTTACGTATCAGCCTGCAATGTTCTTGCATTCTTATTTTTAATGCTCTTGTGGTCCTGCCGACATATCTCCTCCCACAGCCACAAGTAATAAGATACACTACAAATGTAGTATTGCAATTAATGAAATTGTGTATAGTGTGACGTTTGTGTGGACTGTGGGAAAAGACATGCCGTGCGGGTTTCATAAACTGACACATGTTACAATGATTGCATCTAAAAGATCCTTTGGTCACAAAATGATCTGAGCTCTTAACTGGTGTTGATACTACACTTGGTGATAAGAATGTAGCTAATGTCTTGGCTCTTCTATATACAAATCTGGGACCCTTGTCTGTATATTCCTTAAGAATTGGGTCCATCCGCAATAATTCCCAATGTTTATTCACAATTTTGTTTACTTGACTGCTTGATTTGCTATATTGTGAAATAAACAACGGACATATTCCGTCCTCTTTATTGTCTCTTTTTGTTTCAGTGTGTACACCCCCCTTCCTCATTCTGGACACAGACGGCATTACTGATGCACGTTCAATTTCCTTAACCTCCCGTAGTGTACTATGGAGGGTCTCCTGATCATATCCTCTCTCAATAAATTTGTTTGTCAGCTCCTCAGACCGAGTCACGAAACTGTCAAAAGTTGAACAGTTCCGCCTCAGTCTGAGGTACTGACCCTTGGGTATTCCCTTGATCACTGATCTGGGGTGGCAACTGTCCGCTCAAAGAAATGAATTCCGAGAATTTGGTTTCTTATAAATGTCGGATTGTATTTTTTGATTGATGTCAATGTAAAATAGAATGTCCAGGTAGCTAATGTGATGAGTATGATAATTAATAGTGAGTTGAATATCAAAAGTGTTATTGTTTAAGTATTCTATAAATTCTAATAAAGTGTCAGTGTTCCCGTGCCAAATGAAAATAAGATCGTCAATAAAACGCTTATAGAAAATAATATTGTGCCTATAGGGATTTGTGCTACCAAAGATAAAATTATTCTCCCACCACCCCATAAAAAGGTTGGCATAGGAGGGGGCAAAACTTGTCCCCATTGCCGTCCCCCGAAGTTGCAAATAAAATTTGTGATCAAAAAGAAAATAATTGTGCGTGAGTAAAAAAAGTATTGATTCCATTATGAACGTAGTGGTAAGTATTGAGCTACCTGGACATTCTATAAAGTGGCGGACAGCCGTCATACCCAGATCATGTTGAATGATCGAGTACAGGGAGACCACATCCATAGTAACCCACAAGTAGTCTTGATCCCAACTAATATGTTGTAATTTGGTCAGCAGGTCCCCTGAGTCCAGAACAAAGGAGGGCAAATTCCTAACAAAAGGTTGCAAATATGCATTCACATATTGAGACAAACCATCTCCCAAAGATCCAATACTGGAGACTATTGGCCGACCAGGAGGGTCGACCAAAGTCTTATGGACAACAGACGATGATAGGTGCCCCCTATACAATGATAAGGGGAAACCTATAACGATGGAGATCTCTAAAGCTTCAACCCCTGTAGGGACTATCCAAGACCCTTAGCATAGAAAGTAAAACAAGAAAAAGGGAGAGCAAGGGAGTACAAGACAATCGGAGGTCTAAAGTAAAAGACACACATCCAAACCTCCAAAGAGGCTTGGTACACCAAGGGGGGGGGGGGGGGGATTTAAGTCAATAGTCCACAATACTCACACGGCCAAGTGCAAGTACAGATACTAAGAGAGGTATCTGTGCTGGTCCAACCATCCTACACCGATCTGGACAGCAGGGGGTAATGGTTGCTGGCAGTCAATATTCTAGCATGGGAAATCCTCACTGTGCCAAGCTTCCCGGTGGCTCCCATGTGGTGTGGTACAAAAATAATGAAGTAGGTGTATTAAACATTAAACAAAAGTCAACACATTTAATGTGAATAAAACAATGCACTCACATGTACAAAACTCCCAGGTCAGCGCCCGTAGTGGAGTGGTAAGCGCTGCAACGAGAATCCTTGCCGCCGCGTCCGGAGAACAAGGAACTGTGACAATTACGTGCAGCTGCTCACAACTGCTATAGAAGCCCTCGCAGATCATAAAAGTCAACTGGAAGGAGCTACGCGTTTCGCCGAAACGTCGGCTTCATCAGGCTCAAAGATGTCCAATAAGGGGTCCGTACACATTATATAGACCCCAACACTAATTAAAAACAACTCACACCTATCTCAAAGTGGGAGGAGAAAAGGCTAATCATGCCTCCGTCAGATCTCCTGGTTTAGCAAGACGTGCTGATGTCAATGCCTAACCTCAAAATGCTGATTTATAAAGGCAAACTACTGTGTGTATAGTACACACTACAGTAAATCAAGGTCCTCCATTAACCCCTAGGAGTTTGAAAGCGCTCCTAAAGATGGAGGGGCAGGAAAGAGGGGCTAACTCTAAAACTGTAATAGTAATTATATTACATTGGTGGATATGATCCCTGTATATGAAGCTAAGGCAAGAATAACTTTTATCTAGACCTAGTGCATGCAATTACTTAGAAACATACAATCGAATTTACACAAAAAATACATAAAATCTAACTTACAAAAAAATGTATAAATATAAATTAATAGCATAAAAATAAGCCCAAACATAATAAAAATGGGCAAAAAAGGACAAAGCTGGCTAAAACACGCAGTGATGTTTAAAATGCATAATTATATAGGATTTTATACATAATAATCGAAAATAATACAAACAAATACATCAATTAAAAACAAATGGTTGTGAAGACAAAAATGAACATAAAAGACCTCGATTTGGCTAGAGAGGCCCATGATGACTAAAAAGGTCAGACAACTAATAAAAAACCTATAATAAAAATGTAACTGTTTTAACTGCAAGGCTTGTAAACAAGTATCGAAAAAAAGAATAAACTTGAGTTCCTTCATTACGAAAATCTTTAAGACTGATCATTTTATAGATTGTAGAATGACTTTCGTTGCCTACCTCCTGGAGTGCCCATGTGGTCCCCAGTATGTGGGCCGGACCTCAAGGAGCTTGAGGGTTCGCATACTGGAGCACATGGGCAATATCCGGAGAGGCATTGCAACCCATAGTGTCTGCCAGCATTTTAGCACAGTACATGGGGTTGACCCCTCAGGATTGGTATACCGGGGGATTGAGGTAGATGCGGAGAACTGGAGAGGGGGAAATTGAAACAGACGTCTCTGTCAACGAGAAACATTCTGGATCCATAAGCTGTAAACGTTGGCCCCACATGGACTTAACGTAGACTTGGATATTGGGGCCTTCATATAGTTGGACTTGATAGTCCTTTCGCTATATGGACTATCCGTTAGGTCCCCAGTATTCTACTCTTCCCCGACTATGGTTTTCTGTTTTTAATTTTTTCATTGCAACTTTTAATTAATGTTTTAAAAGGCTGTTTGTACATGTATGCGTATTTCATTCTTTGTTTCTTCATCTAATGTTTATTTCTTTTTTATTATAGGTTTTTTATTAGTTGTCTGACCTTTTTAGTCATCCTGGGCCTCTCTAGCCAAATCAAGGTCTTTTATGTTCATTTTTGTCTTCGCAACCATTTGTTTTCAATTGATGTATTTGTTTGTATTATTTTTGATTATTATGTATAAAATACTGTATAATTATGCATTTTAAACATCACTGCGTGTTTTAGCCAGCTTTGTCCTTTTTTGCCCATTTTTATTATGTTTGGGCTTATTTTTATGCTATTGATTTATATTTATACATTTTTTTGTAAGTTAGATTTTATGTATTTTTTGTGTAAATTCGATTGTATGTTTCTAAGTAATTGCATGCACTAGGTCTAGATAAAAGTTATTCTTGCCTTAGCTTCATATACAGGGATCATATCCACCAATGTAATATAATTACTATTACAGTTTTAGAGTTAGCCCCTCTTTCCTGCCCCTCCATCTTTAGGAGCGCTTTCAAACTCCTAGGTTTTAATGGAGGACCTTGATTTACTGTAGTGTGTACTATACACAGTAGTTTGTCTTTATAAATCTGCATTTTGAGGTTAGGCATTGACATCAGCACGTCTTGCTAAACCAGGAGATCTGACGGAGGCATGATTAGCCTTTTCTCCTCCCACTTTGAGATAGGTGTGAGTTGTTTTTAATTAGTGTTGGGGTCTATATAATGTGTACGGACCCCTTATTGGACATCTTTGAGCCTGATGAAGCCGACGTCTCGGCGAAACGCGTAGCTCCTTCCAGTTTACTTTTTTGAACCGCACGGGCTTCCGTAGCAGTTGTGAGCAGCCGCACGTAATGGTCACACTTCCTTGTTCTCCGGACGCGGTGGCAAGGATTCTCGTTGCAGGGCTTACCACTCCACTACGGGCGCTGACCTGGGAGTTTTGTACATGTGAGTGCATTGTTTTATTCACATTAAATGTGTTCACTTATGTTTATTACACCTACATCATTATTTTTGTACCACACCACATGGGAGCCACCGGGAAGCTTGGCACAGTGAGGATTTTCCATGCTAGAATATTGACTGCCAGCAACCATTACCCCCTGCTGTTCAGAAAGGTGTAGGAGGGTTGGACGAGCACAGACACCTCTCTTAGTATCTGTACTTGCACTTGGCCGTGTGAGTATCGTGGACTATTGACTTATATCCCCCTCCCCCCTTGGTGTACCCAGCCTCATTGGAGGTATGGATGTGTGTCTTTTACTTTAGACCTCCGATTGTCTTGTAATCCCTTGCTCCCCCTTTTTCTTGTTTTACCAATTATTTTAAATATAATCAATATGTTCAAACAAAATTACTTTTACAGACTGATGGGGTTGAAGATGCATTTTATTTGTTATGTTCAAAATACATTTTCTATTATGTTCTACTTTACCTCTCATTCAATTCTGATGATGGTTGAAGCAACATGGTAGTGTGCATGACACATAATATGAAACGGTGACAGCCCTACACACATACTGTATGTATCCCTCAATATACAATATCTTACACTCTAAAAACCAGCGCTATCTAGATTCACTATCACTCTTTCTCTGTCTCACCAAAGTGCACATGCAACAACTTATTTTAACCCTCTTAAGGTGGAGGTCCACTAAGGTTATTGCACAGTGATCCCACATTAACTGCTATTCATGTCAATGGCAGATAATGTGGGATTTTAGTCCGATAACCCGTATTATAGATCAGTGAATCCTCGCGTTAGTGATCATGTTGCCTGAACTCTCTGTCAATGAAGGATTCAAATATAAGATTAAGCCGCTACAAAATAATTCCTTTTTTTCTTCTGCTTCTGATTATTCCTAAATCAGTGATGATCATTGAACATTTATACAGTATCTTTTTACAAAATAAAAAAAGTTACATTTTAACCACATTTCTGCTTTTTATGTATTTGAATAACCAACTGCAGCTGATACACATTAGCTGTCTCCATCAAATATCTCACAGTAAGTTATTTTGTAATGTTCTTGCAAAATTGGCTTCTATTAGAAGGTGAATCAGATGTAAATGGGTCATAAACCAAACTTACGAACCAGTCAGAGCCTACCCATATTATTATGCAGATCAACATAGTTGGCTGGAGAAAAAGTCTAATATTGCATTGTGTTTTTTTGATTTAGGAAATATAGAATAAAAAGCTACATAAATGACTAGAAATATTGTAGCAGAAAGAGGTGTCCAACATCATAACTGCCAAAATGCATGTTTATTTCTTCAGTTAACGATGCTGACATCCTTTTCAAAGCAATAGCATATTATACACACACACACACGCTATTGTTTGAAAAAAAAATGTACTGTATGTATATACATACCGTATATATATATATACGGTATGTAAGAAAAAAGTGATTAAAGGAGCGCCAATCTTATAACAATGAATATATATATGAAAATGATAAAAATGATTCAAACTACCTATAAAAAATAAATAAAACAATTCAAAATAATCCGATAAATAGTGAAATAATTAACAACTTGAATATACACTCTAGTATAAAAATAATTATAACGTGAAATAGTCCAAGTTCAATGTCCAAACCCTAAGGTAAGTCCTGAAAGATGACAACAGGACAATATACAGGATCCAGGGGTCCACGGCAGCTCTCAAATGGAAGAACCAGTTCCAAAGCAGAATCTATAAGAACAAAGAGACAGAGAGCGCACGCCCCATAGTGTAACACTGTAACATTTAATATGGGAAAGGAAAGGTGGGGGGATTAAAAACACTCACAATATACAAGTGTAAATAAAGCAGTTTGTGATATATAATCACCACCGAGGCAGGAAACTTCTTATGACAGGTAAGCAGTCCAACATCGACTGGAACAAGGCTAACGACGGCGTTGATCTTTTCAGTTCACTCGAAATCCTCCATGCAATATGGTATCAGAGCTGGCCTCGATAATACATCATGCACTCTCCGGCCGTAAAGGGTGCACGCAACGTGATGACGTAATGTCGCAAGGTGCGTCCCTGACGCATTGCGTCGCAACAAATGCAACTTTATCAAAGGGAATGTCCCTGAACAGTAATGGCAGTGCTTATATACCAGAGTGCCTCGATCATGATTGGTAACTCAATTAACAAAGATTCCGCCCTTAAAGGGAGCCATAATATAACAGGAATCAAATAAAGATATAATAAACGAAAAAATATATTTTATATGGATGAAATAATAAATAAAAAATTAATAAACGATCACTCCAGCATAAACGCACTGCCATAAGATATCTAAACATAGCAATATCAACATCTAATATTAAAAATAAATCATTACAACTATGTAATTATAGGAAAATAATGTTAATCTAAATCATAACAAACTATAAAAAATATCAGTGTTACAAATATTCTAAAAAATCATTAATATGTAATTATAAAACACCTAATAATGTAACGTCATATTCATCATAATATCAACTCAATAATCCAATAAAATCCGTGTGTCAACACTTGCATAGCATACAAGCATAAATATATAAACTCAGTATACAAAAATGTATATTAACGTGTGTACACACACACGGGTAACAAGTGCTAATAATAAACGAACTAGACAAAATAAAAAGATAAAATGAAAATAAATTTTAAAATATAATATAAAATGATACCTAAAATAATATACCTAAAAAGAAATGGGAAAATCTAAGTATGGTTGAGGATGGATAAAATGGACGGATTGCTAAGGAGAGGAACGGAGAAGGGAGGGAAAGATAGGATATGGAGAGAAAGAGGGAAGTGGAAGGGGGGGGGGGTGAAAGGGGGGAAGGGAGTGACAGGGGAGAGGGAGAAGGGAGGGGAAGCGTGGGAAGTCGGGGGGAGGGAGGAAGGGAATAGGAATAGGGATGGGGATGCACAGCTGTGCATCCCCATCCCTATTCCCTTCCTCCCTCCCCCCTCCCCCCTTTCCCCTCCCTTCTCCCTCCCTCTCCCTCCCTTCCCCTTCCCCCGTTTCCTCCCTCCCCCCCACGCCCCCTTCCCCTTCCCCTACCCTCTTTCTCTCCATATCCATACTGCTTTAATTACACTTGTATATTGTGAGTGTTTTTAATCCCCCTACCTTTCCTTCCCCATATTAAATGTTACAGTGTTACACTATGGGGCGTGCGCTCTCTGTCTCTTTGTTCTTATATATATATAACACAACAGAAAGAAAAAATGGCGCCAACCTAAACCACTATATAAATACACATAAAATGAAAAAAAAAAAAAAAAACCTATACTATACAAAGTGGGGAAAATTGATAATACATAAACAATGCAATAAAATAAAAATATGAATAAAAATAACAGATGAAAAGTCCAGAAAAAGATATGTATAAATAAAAAATACAAATCCTAAAAAATGCTCCAATTGCTATCCAAAAGAGTCTCTGCAGCCCGAATGAAGGGAACACCACTTCCTTGGAGATATCTATAGAAACACAGAAAAAACAGGCGCACTCATAGCGTAAAAAGGTATAACAATATATTTATGAAGTCAAGGATTTAAAAATGCACACTCACAAACACAGCTTAATAAAAAGCATTTTTGAGTAAAACTCAGCCAGCCAGACGCAGGAACCCGGTAACGGATAACTTCAGTGTAGTGTCCGGTGTAGATACACTGCAGCAGCCTCTGTGAATGCCTCTGGAGCCCGGGGAGCACGAGGGACGCCGCCTTCCTCTCAATCCGGCGTCACACAGTGATTTTTCAGCTCCAGGTACCGCGAGAACTCAGTGACGTCAGTGGATTCAACCGGAGAAAGTTCCCATGAAAACAACGGGTGGACGGCTGAGATAAATGCTTCCAAAGAAGCAATAAAATGCTGTAGCAAGCCAGTGAGTGGAAATATAATAAAACTGGGCAGTACACCTCCACAAAACACTCTCTACGCGTTTCGTCTCAAAGAGACTTCATCAGGAGTAACAGCATAGGTGTGGAACGTAGTATTATAGTAAGATGAACCAATCAGGATACAGAAGACTACTAATTGCTAATCAGGTACAAGAGGTCAATGTAAGGATAATATTACCCCCTATATGTTACAGAATACATACAGGCAAAGTGAGCCAACAATACTAGAGAAAATGACCAAATAAACAGATACATATAATAACATACACTTTAACAATTTAAATTAAAATACATTTAGGTACTACAGAAAAATATAATATAGCATGATATAGCATAATATAACATCATTGGCAGAATCATGTAATAATATAATAAACAGATGCTAGTAGAGAAATAACATTACTCCAAATAATTGGGGTCAATGAATCTCCACTAGATAGTACATATACAGAGATAATGATATTACTATGGAGATTCAGAGAGACCAAAGTACTGTACAAATGACGACAGAGTGGGAAAGGGGGGGGGGGGGGGGAAAGGGAGAAGGGGGGGGGGGGGGGGGGGAAAAATAGGGGAAAAGGGGGGATAACAATGGGAAGGAAACAATGGGAAAGAGGCAGAGAAAAGGGAGTGAAGAATGGACAAAAACAGAAAAGGAAGATTGGAGGACATTCTATAAAATGGCGGACAGCCGTCATGCCCAGATCATGTTGGATGATCGAGTACAGGGAGACCACATCCATAGTAACCCACAGGTAATCCTGATTCCAACTAATATGTTGTAATTTAGTCAGCAGGTCCCCTGAGTCCAGAACAAAGGAGGGCAAATTTCTAACAAAAGGTTGCAAATATGCATTCACATATTGAGACAAGCCATCTCCCAAAGATCCAATACTAGAGACTATTGGCCGACCAGGGGGGTCGACCAAAGTCTTATGGATCTTTGGGAGATGGTGATATATGGGAATGATAGGATGGCGATTGATAATGAAGTCTGGTTCATTTTTATTCAAAACATGTGTGGCTGTCCCCAGATCCACAAGCTCGAGGATCCGTGATCAAGGGAATACCCAAAGGTCAGTACCTCAGACTCAACTCTTGACAGTTTCGTGACTCAGTCTGAGGAGCTGACAAATTTATTGAGAGAGGATATGATCGGGAGACCCTCCAGACTACAATACAAGAGGTCAAGGGAATTGAACGAGCAACAGTAATGCCGTCTGTGTCCAGAATGAAGAGGGGGGCGTACACACTGAAACAAAGAGACAATAAAGAGGACGGAACATGTCCGTTGTTTATTTCACAATATAGCAAATCAAGCAGTCAAGTAAACAAAATTGTGAATAAACACTGGGAACTATTACGGATGGATCCAATTCTTAAGGAATATACAGACAAGGGTCCTAAATTTGTATATAGAAGAGCCAAGACATTAGCTACATTTTTATCTCCAAGTGTAGTATCAACACCAGTTAAGAGCTCAGATCATTTTGTGACCAAAGGATCCTTTAGATGCAATGATTGTAACATGTGTCAGTTCATGAAACCCGCACGGCATATCTTCTCCCACAGTCCACACAAACGCCACACTATACACAATTTCATTAATTGTAATACTACATTTGTAGTGTATCTCATCACTTGTGGCTGTGGGAAGAGATATGTCGGCAGGACCACAAGGGCATTAAAAATAAGGATGCAAGAACATTGCAGGCTGATACGTAAAAAGGATATGGAACACCCTGTCTCCAAACATTTTTCGGAATGTGGGCAGGGAGGCATCAGTAACTTCTCATTTGTAGGCATTGAGAAGATAATCAGAAAAGAAAGAGGGGGTAACACTGTGAAAACATTAGATTGTAGAGAATCCTACTGGATATTTACATTAAGAACAAGGTTCCCTGATGGAATGAATGTAGAATGGAATATTAACCATTTTCTTAAATGAGTATTATTTGTTTTGGAAAACCAATATATACAGTATACTATACCTTAATCCACAAATTAATTTTAAAAATATGACTAAAAACCTTGTATTGGGATTTATTAATACCCCTATATAATACATAGTATGACCAAAATAAATTAATACACATTTCCATGAAGGTATATCCATACTCTGTCCTAACTATTTAAGTTATAGTAATAGTTACAATCAGTGTTTTGGATTTTTTGAGAAAACTCAATCTGAAGCACTATAAGACTAATTTCTAATATAGCCTCCACTTTTTGTCTTATGATTAAAACTACTTATGTCTGATGTATAATACCATTTATAAAAAGTTTTCATAGTCCGGTTAAGGTGTTCAAAATTAGAATGTATACATGTATAAAACTCCACATTAAACAGAAATGTTTGGAAGAATAAACCTATATGATTACTATCTTCATCCAGCGGGGCATGCAATTTGCTGTTACTTAATTAAGGCACAAGACACATTTGTTGCTTTTTTTTAAATGTTTTTATTGTTTGATTTTATCATTTAATATTTTTGATAAATACAATTTTTAATAATAAATTGTGTTGTTATATGTTTTTTCTTTTCCTTAAATATGTATCATATATTCTTTTGTTTACCATAAGTATTTATGTTTGTATGCATTTATATATTCATATTTTGCCTATAGGTAATTTTCTTTATAGTACAGCTTACTGCCTCACATCCCCCAGCCCAATCAATATCAGTCCCCATTATTGATTTTTTTCATATCACTACAACTTTAATACCCTGTTGTATGGCATGGACAGTATAATCATTTATTTATTTAATAAACATGGGGAGCCTCAGCGCTGTGGCGGGAATGGAGGAGGGGGCGTCACACCTGTACAGTCAGAGGCGTGCCGTGCATGTGGAACCGCCCGGAGGGGGCGTGTGTCTCGTATGACCGGCTGAAAGTAGCAGTGTGAGTCCCTGGCACTCTGGGCGTCGCGCGCATGCGCGGGGTTGGGATTAGTTATACCATAGAGATGATCATAGAGTATTCTGGCGCCGCGCGCGATGCGCGAAGACTACGATTTCATGGCTAAGACACATTTTATGACGTCACGATTTGGCGTGAAATCAGGCAGTCAGCTGTATTAAATTGTTGTTTTAACACACACAGACTTCTTGATAAAGTTCCTTTGAACGAAACGCGTTGAAGGTTTGCTGTTGTCCCACACCATGAATTGTTAAATAAAGGACTATTTTTCTGCAAGACCTGTTCCTCCTTACTGCTGTGCGCTGCACACCCTGGCTTTGGATTGTCCTTCAAGACCTTCTGTAGATCTATGTCCTCTAACAAGACGTGCCAATGTTTTGAAGAATATTTCTTATATCCTGCCACTGATTATTAAAGGTAGATATAAATCTAATTGTTTCATCGCTAGGTTTCCTGTTATTATTTACCAATAGACTAGACCTAGTAGATGTCAGAGCCCTATAGTATGCCTTTTTAATAAGGTTGTTACTATACCCTCTGTCTTTAAACCTTTTTGACATATCCTTAGATTGTATAATGAAATCAGATGTAGTAGAACAATTCCGGCATAGTCTTAGAAACTGTCCAATTGGTATATTTTCTTTGATGTGCTTGGGGTGGTGACTGTTAGCCATCAAGAGAGTATTTGTGGCAGTTGGTTTCCTATATATACTGCTTTCAATATTTCCTTCTGCTGATTTGGAAATGCAAATATCAAGGAATTCTATTTTGCATTTGTCTATTTGAAACGTCAACTTCAGATTATGTGTGTTCCGATTCAAATTCATAATTCCTGAAGTAGCTCCTCAGTACCTTTCCAGATCAGCAGGATGTCGTCAATATATCTGACCCACAATTTAATCCACTAAGTGTATTTTTCTTGGTTTTCTATGAAGACCACCGTTTCCTCCCACCAGCCTAGGTATAAATTGGCGTAGGTGGGAGCAGGTGGTCCCCATAGCCGTACCTTGTATTTGATGGTATATAGTATTTTGAAATAGAAAGAAATTGTGGGTCAGAACATAGTCAAGCAGTTGAAGTACAAATTCATTGTGCTGGATACAGTCTGTACCTCTTGCTTTCAGAAAATGTGCTACAGCATCGATTCCATACTTGTGTGGAATGCTGGAGTATAATTCCTCTACATCAAGTCCGACCAAGAAAGTATCAGGATCCAAAATGACTCCTTCAATTTTGCGTAAAACATCTGTAGTGTCCTTAACAAAAGATGACAATGTTTCCACAAAAGGACGTAAAAATCGGTCTAGGTAGACACTGGCATTGGAGGTCAAATTTCCAATGCCAGAGACAATGGGACTCCCTGGTGGTGGTCTTGTACTTTTGTGGATTTTGGGTAAATAATAGAAGGTTGCCACTTTGGGGTTCCTGATCAAAATAAATTCAAATTCCTTCTTGGATATGAGTTTCTGTTCTAGGCCATCGGTAAGTATGTCAGTTAGTTTTTTAAGGTAGCCAATAGTAGGATTGGTAGGTAATACTAGATAGCATTTT
>WSYH01014684.1:0-15208 GCA_036426205.1 Ascaphus truei
ACAAAATGGGGGGGGGGGGTGCGCCCCCCGGGGGGGGGTGGGGGGGGTGGGGGGTGGGGGAAAGGAACAGGGGAAAAAAAACATGAAACACAAGGAATATACAAAAAAATGGTAGAACGGCAAGTATGCAGGGGGCACGTTTCGAGGGATACCTTCTTATCTGGCCTTCCCCCTGGTCCAAAACAGGTCCCAGAGGTACTTCCCTAATGCCTCCTTCCCTATACTGGTCACAATCAGACACCCCTAAAATAGATAGCAAACATAACAGTGTAGGCTAACTACAGCTCTAACAGCTAATAGCAGGGAAGCAAGAATCCATACACGTCAATGCACAGTAGGTTCAAGTACTACCAGAAACTGTGTTGCATGTACAGGTAAAAGCTGAACACCCGTGCAGAAGCAGCTTGCAAAGAGCACCAGGCTAGTCCACAACAGTGCAATGTAAGCTTACATGGCAATAGCACCAATGAAGACAGTAATCAAACCTGTATGAGAGCAGTAAGTCAAACACTGTGGTCTTGCTCCTTGTGCTCGGTGTGGAGTGCTGACGGCACTCCACCGAGCACAAGAATCGCAGACCACAGGGTTTTGATTATTAGGTCTTACTACAGGGTGTTGATACTGTCTGTCATTGACTGGTATGGATTCTTCCTTCTCCTGCGAGTAGCTTTTTTGCTGTATTTAGCCTTCACTGTATGTGTTTGTATCTATTTCAGGGGTGTCTGGATTGAATTATAGGGGAAGGGAGGCTAGGAAGTACTCTGGGACTTTTGGACCGGGGAATGGGCCAGATTGACGAGGTATCCCTCGAAACGTTGCCCCCTGCATCTTGCCGTTCGCCATTTTTTGTGGTATATTCCTTGTGTTTCCATGTTTTCTTTCACATTTTCCTTCCCCCCCCCCCACCCGCTCACTTTGTGACATGCCCATTGTGTGATATAGTTTTCTTCTGCAAACACATTTGATTTATTTCGGGTTGGTTGTATTATTAAGTTTATTCTGGCATTACAACTGTTTTCATTTAGTAGTAGACGCTGAGTGCTGGTTACTTACGTAATTTGTTAGTATTATACAGGGGATAGTCGCTTTGGTTTCCTTGCACCCTGCATTGCATTAATTTAAACTCATTCATCGAGTTGATGTCATAGGTACCCTGTTACCCTTAAAGTGTATATTATCCAGAGTGGAGCCGGATTTTGTTTGCCTGATTTACCATGTGTTGCTGTGTTTAAAAGCAACAGGCATAAAGCCTTATTTTAATTTTCACCTTAAACAGTCTCCATGCATACCTCGTGAGACACGTTCTCTACGTTCCATCAAATTGAACCATATGCTAAAATTAGACAACAGATACTTATCCTATATCATAACTTACGTTTGATGCCAAAGGAAGGCAAACAAAAAAACGAACAGTGACTATATCCAATATATCTCATAAGGGGAAAATTTAATTCTGTAAAATAATTAAACCCATCCCTGGATCACACTTCTCATTTTAATCTTATTTGGTATATCTTGTATACCTTCCTTGTAAAAGATGTCCAATCTTTGTGAAACCCAAATCTATTGTAATCTGCACTCCCAGTCTCCATGGGTAATGACTTCGCACTTTTAACTTGCCCCTTACGATGTAAAGAACTTTTCCTTTGGTTGCTGGTGAAATCTCCTCCTTTCCTCCAACCGTCAGTGATGCCTGAGTCCTAGTACTGTCTTGGGAGAATAGTTCTTTTGAAAGCTCACTTGTACTATCCCGGATTATTATGGAGCCCTTTTCCCTCCTAGTAACGAGTCTACGGATGCTGGGCTTTCCTGTTGTGACTCACGTATATCAAAAAACCTCGCCACGGGAGCCCGGGGCGATATAACAATACAACTTGGTACAAACCGCGCCTCACCTGGGAGGGATCACCACGTTGTGGGAGGAGCCCCTCAAGGAACCACCAATACTTATATAAACACACACAGTATAGAATAATAATACTTTACTGAGAACATGTTAAATAGGCGTGCTACGCGGAGAATAACCTACTGGTACAGCTACCCCTTCAGCCTGCATGGCCCTGATACCATCACCGTGTACCCACAACCGGTCCACGACTGACTGGATCCCCGGGCACCCAACCACCTGTGGTGTCCACGAGATACAAACCCACCCTATATGTGGTCACGTGCCACTATGGTGTGTACTTGTTGGTGCTCACTAAAGAGATAGGTACCTGGCCGGTCTCTATCTCCAGCACCCCGGGCATGCCATTTGGTAGCTGCAGAGATCCGCTGACTCAGCGATGCTTCTGCTTCTGTGGTGGGGCCCCTCATTCCTCTTGGGTGTGTATCCAGCTGGGATGTCCCACTTACGGACAGTCTTGTTATAATTGCCAATTGATCTGAGCCAGACCACCTCCACAAGGCTCTGCACGCTGGGTAGCTGTGTCCTGCTCTAGTCAGCTAAGGGGCCGTGTCCCTACCTAAGGGGGCCAGCCCTGTAGCTTTCCAACATACTAAATATGGGGAAATCCGCGGCCTAGCTGGGGCCTATTGGGGAGTCTCATCTGTCCTCCGTTGCAGGGGGCCTCAGATACCCTGCACATAACACCCTCCCAAACCTTTGTACCGCACGACTGCCTGCTAGCCATGCAGGTGCTCACAACCCTCTCTCCTAGCGGCTGTGATCCTGCAGCCCTATTGGCCTGTTTGTGCCCATGTGGACTGTGGCGGGGTCCAGCCTATGTCATATGGGGGCTGCAAGTCCTGCGGACGCCTCTAACCTAGTGCCGCCGTGTGCGCCTAACTCACTGACACATGCCAAGTCGTAATGGCCGTGCTGCTCTTATTGTGCATGAGCGACCCTTCGTGTGGCGAGTGCACCACAACATGGCGGGCGCCCTGCAGATGGAGCCGCCGGCTAACCGCCTTCGCCCCACCCCCCCACAGTAGCGGATTACAAGGGGCAAACAGGGAATGGGAGAGCCGATGGGGGACCTGGATACTTGGTGATATAGTTATCATATCACCTCTTAGACGCTTTTTCTCTTGTAAATAACTATTTAGCTAGCTCTTCCTCATAAATTAGATTGTCCATCCCTTTATAATGTGGGGCTCATTCTGCATTCCTTTAGTTCCATAAGTAATTTATAACAAATTGTTACTCCATAGTCAAGCGTGTAGTTACTATATGCTTATAAAGGTCATCATTATTTTACTTCCCTACATTAAGGGTTTTAAGTGTATTCCCTTGTCAGGGAAGAGTTGTTTGCCATTTCAACTCCCGCACTTGCAAACCCAGAAGTTGAAACCAACGATACCACCCTCAGTCTATAAAAACTTCAACTATGTCTGGTTTAGTGGTGGGTTTCACAGGCCTCAAAATAATTCTGGGGTTTTTTAACAATTTCGACTAACCTACCTCTTGTGTGCTTAGATTGATTTAAAGTACGTAATATTTCGCGCACATGTTCATTACGGATCACATTTATCACATGTGGCTAATCGCTATTTGACATTAGTCTGGGGAAAGAGTAGAGTTTGCTATGGGGAAGGCAGGGGGGAATGGCTGAGTGACTTGGGTAAGTGGTGTTGCTCACAGAGAGGGTGTTTGGTCACCAGGGGGCTGACTGAGGGTTAACCCCTTTTTGCAGTTAGCGCGTTTGTAAAGCTTTGCCATGCATTCTTACTCGCCACAAGGAAGGCAATAAAGTTAGGGGAGGGCTTATCAGAAAGCCTCGATAAGCCCTTATCGAGTTAATCGACCAAAATGGTACTGGTATTCAGATAGCTCGATAATGTGCTTCGATAACGCGCACTGTATCGACGCAAAACTTTTATCCTCCCCGTCGAAATTCGCGGACTGAGCAGCGATACAGGCCCTTATCCGACCTTTTCGAGGGTTGATAAACTCCCGCCTATTCGATACCCCGCGAGTCTGGGTGTCGCGGGCCCCTCGCAGGAGCCACCTGAGCTAAAAACCGATTTTCTCCCCAAATTCCAATTCCCCACAAAATTGTTTGGACAATTGGTGGGGAGGATTGGTTCGATGACTCTGCGGAGTTGTCGGACTAGAGCAATAGGCCTTTCCTGCCTCGGATGAGCAGGGGGTCTCCGGAGCTCGATAGCCAATTAATAACAGTCTCCGGACCCCCCGGCATGCATCGAGGCAGGAGGAAACATGAATGTACAGAACTTCATTACCTTAGCGGCTAACGCTAAGGCAATGAAGGGGTTAAACACCCCGGCCAGTGCTATACTGTATCAACATACAGTCAATGCAATACTGTGGCATCCGGGGGTGGGTGTAGGGGGAATTGGCCTTAGTGGCTGGTTTAGGCATTGCCGGGGGGGTTGTGGGGGGAGTTAACCCCTTCTTAACATTAGCGTTAATACGACTAAGGTAATAAATGGGGTTAACCCCAATCGTACCCCTGCAAGGTCTAACACACCATTCCTTAGGGCTAATAACCCCTCACTCACCCGTGAGGCCTAAGCAAAACCCCACCCACAGAATGACTCTACCAATCCTATAACCCTTGAGTATATATGGTACATCAACCCATAACTCATAATAGGGCAGTGAATAAGCCCTCTTGAGCACCATGGGCACCCTAAGAAAAAATACAGTTACACAAGACACACATAATAAACTAACTATACTCCAAAAAACCACTTCACTAATAAAAATCAGTAGCCAGGCTAACAATCAATAGAAGCAATTAACAACACTCACATGAATTAATTAAAAACCATTCCCCAATCAAACCAATTACTCCTAAAGCAACTCAAAGAATAGTAAACACTACCAATGTAAACAATGATAATCCTACATTAAT
The DNA here is from genome assembly GCA_036426205.1 of Ascaphus truei. Lineage (NCBI taxonomy): Eukaryota > Metazoa > Chordata > Amphibia > Anura > Ascaphidae > Ascaphus > Ascaphus truei. The sequence continues at coordinate 4,821 of WSYH01014684.1, forward strand.
GAATGTATCCATTAAAGACCAAATAAATACATTAAAACATCTCTGAAGTATCCATAAAACACATTAGCACATATTAATCTAAGTACAGCGAACACCAATCGCCACACCTTTTAAGTACATTAACCAAACAAACAATCACATCCACATCAATAAAAGCGGAGAATCCCCCCAAATATTGGCAATAATGTATATAACTGACCCGAAAGAGGTACAGATTTAATATTTACGTTCAAATGTGCTCCCCCAAAAATCAAAAACCACACCAAAATGACCTGTAAAAAGAGACACTTACAAATAAGAATATCTTACTTACCATTAGAAGCGGGGCCCCGATCTCCGGCGGGTAACGGAAGCTAAGCGTACCTTGAAGCCTCAACAGACATCCGTATGCATCATCCATCAGGATCCGGCTCAGGTACCCAATCTTTCTTTTTTCTTTCTTTACTCAACGTCTTCATCTTCATAGTAACCATTTCTGTTGTCTTTTCGTCTTTCGTTCATCTGTACAATCCATGAAAACCCCTATGGTAAATCCCAGCCGAGGCTGTCTAGTGACTCTGGCTCAAATGAGGCGTCAACGCTTAATATGGTTGTGACGTCACATTTACCTCACATGGTTAACAGACCACCTGATTGCTGTTAAAACCATGTGCAGACTTAATTTTTTTTGTTGCTGTGGAAGTCACTAAAGGGAATTGATGCCAGCACAAATAGAATGGGTGTTTTCATTACCTTTACTGACGTCCGTAAATCCAGAGTGGCCGCTGTGTCACAAGGTAATTTCAGCCATCAGCGGTGGAATTGGGTCCCCAGTCTGATTGGGCTGAAATACTTGTGAACCAGCGGCCCATTTGGCTTTAACTGAGCGTCCGTCTAAGAAAGCCAGCCGCCATTCTGTGGTGGCATTTCCTTCCCTTTACCAGTGCGTCCCGCCCAAACCCCCGAAAAATCCGTTCTGCCCAGGTTTTCAACCGCCCAATCGTGGCTGCTAACCATTGTGCAGGGTCCAATGTGACGTCCCCGCCCATTTTAAGGCCGTGGCCCTCATTTGGCCCCCGACGCGCCGCGCACCGCCTCGGTTGGCAATGTTACATGGGGTTGTTATGGATTGCCCGATTGCAGACCCGCAGATCAAAGCCCAACAGCCAATGGTCGATGAGCTAGGAAGACGGTGCGAGTCGTCGAACGACAGACAAAAGAGTTGGGGTCCTGAGCGGATCCCTGATGGCATGACTGGCATCGGTGCTGTTGCAGGCCTTCAAGGTACGGCGAGCTTCCCGTCTTACCCCGGAGTGCCGAGGCCACCGCTTCTCAATGGTAGTAAGCTCATATGTATTTTGTACTGTCTCCTTTTACAGTCTCTTTTGGTGTGTTTTTGATTTTTGGGGGGGCACCATTGCATGATAGACTCTCGGTCTATACCTGGTCAAATCAGACACCCCTGAAAATAGATAGCAAACATACAGTGTAGGCTAAATACAGCTAATAGCTAATAGCAGGGAAGCAAGAATCCACTACAGTCAATGCCAGTAGTTCAAGTACCACCAGAAACTGTGTGCAATGGTACAGTAACGGCTGAACACAGCCTGCAAGAAAGCAGCTTGCAAAGAAGCACCAGGAGTCCACAACAGTCAGTGTAAGGTTAATGGCAATAGCAAATGCAGACAGCACTCCGCACGAGCACAAGGAGCAGACCACAGGGTTTGATTACTGTCTTCATTTGCTATTTGCTAGTCCCTCGAAACGTCGCCCCCCTAGCATACTTTCCGTTCTCCGTTTTTTGTGTATATTCCTGTGTTTCATGTTTTTCCCCTTTTCCTTTCCCCCCCCCCCCCTCACTTTGTGACATGCCCATTTGTGATACTGGTTTCTGCAAACACATTTGATTGATTTCTGGTTTGTTTTATTATTAAATGTTTATTCTGCATTACAACTGTTTTCATCATTTAGCTATTAGACAGTGAGTGCTGTACTTACGTAGATTTGTTAGTACTATACAGGGGAATAAGGGTCCCCTTTGGATACGTGCACCCTGCAATTGCATTAATTTAACATCATCAGAGTGCTGTCTATCGTCCCCTTTTACCCTTAAATGTAACATAGACTATTACAGACATGCACACGCTGACTCACAGACACACACACACACACTTAAATACACTGACACACTAACGTTCAGACAGTAACACACGTACTGACACAATGTAACACAGACAGTTACAGACGCACACACGCTGACACACACACACACACACGCTGACACACACACACACACACACACACACACACACACACACACACACACACACACACTAACCTTCAGAAGGTAACACACGTACTGACACAATGTAACACAGACAGTTACAGACATGCACACGCTGACACACACACACACACACACACACACACACACACACACACACTAACCTTCAGACAGTAACACACGTACTGACAAACTCACACATAACATAGACACAGCCATGCACTTGTATACACATATTGATAAACACACATTGTGACATACGGACAGAAAAGCACACACATACAGACATGTACTTATATACACACATGTACAGCACATATTATACGTGTGTCATGGTTCTGTGCTATATATAATGGGCTGTCAGTGCACAATAACTAGGGAGATGACTGGGCAGGTGAGCTTACACTCATTCTCACTCACACTTATTGTCAAAGATAAAGGGGGAATTCAAGCAGCTTCAATGGGTTCCTAACTGTCACGCAGTCTCCCGTATCGTCACGCAGTCTCCCGTATTGTAAGGCAGTCTCCCGTATTGTCAGGCAGTCTCCCGTATCGTCACGCAGTCTCCCGTATTGTAAGGCAGTCTCCCGTACTGTCAGGCAGTCTCCCGTACTGTCAGGCAGTCTCCCGTACTGTCAGGCAGTCTCCCGTACTGTCAGCCAGTCTCCCGTATTGTCAGCCAGTCTCCTGTACTGTCTGCCAGTCTCCCGTACTGTCTGCCAGTCTCCCGTATTGTCTGCCAGTCTCCCGTATTGTCAGCCAGTCTCCCGTACTGTCAGGCAGTCTCCCGTACTGTCAGCCAGTCTCCCGTACTGTCAGGCAGTCTCCCGTACTGTCAGGCAGTCTCCCGTACTGTCAGCCAGTCTCCCGTACTGTCAGCCAGTCTCCCGTACTGTCAGGCAGTCTCCCGTACTCTCAGGCAGTCTCCCGTACTGTCAGGCAGTCTCCCATATCGTCACGCAGTCTCCCGTATCGTCACGCAGTCTCCCGTATTGTAAGGCAGTCTCCCGTACTGTCAGCCAGTCTCCCGTACTGTCAGGCAGTCTCCCGTACTGTCAGCCAGTCTCCCGTACTGTCAGCCAGTCTCCCGTACTGTCAGGCAGTCTCTTTTATTATTAAATGTTTATTCTGCATTACAACTGTTTTCATCATTTAGCTATTAGACAGTGAGTGCTGGTACTTACGTAGATTTGTTAGTATTATACAGGGGAATAAGGGTCCCCTTTGGTTCCTTGCACCCTGCAATTGCATTAATTTAACATCATCAGAGTGCTGTCTATCGTCCCCCTTTTACCCTTAAAAGTGTATATATACTCCAGAGTGGAGCGGATTTTGTTTGCTGATTTACATGTTTGCTGTGTTTAAAGCAACAGGCGCAATAAAGCCTTATTTTAATTTCACCTTAAAACAGTCTCCATTGCATACCTCTGAACACGTCTCTTACAGTCCATCAAATTGAACCTATGCTAAATTTAGACAACAGATACTTTATCCTATATCTATACTTACTTATTGATCCAAAGGAAGGCAAACAAAAAACACCAGTGACATATCATCCAATGATATCTCATAAGGGGAAAAATTAATTCCTGAAAAAATTAACTCCCTGGATCAACATCCTTCTCATATTTACTTATTTGGTATATCCTTGTATACCTTTCCTTTGTAAAAAGATGTCCAATCTTTTTTGAACAAATCTATTGTATCTGCCATCCCAGTCTCCATGGGTAATGAATTCCACATTTTAACTGCCCTTACTGTAAAGAACCCTTTCCTTTGTTGCTGGTGAAATCTCCTTTCCTCCAACCGTAAGTGATGACCCTGAGTCCTATGTACTGTCCTTGGGATGAATAGTTCTTTTGAAAGCTCCTTGTACTATCCCCGGATATATTTATGTAGCCCTCTTTCCCCCTAGGGTAAAGAGTCTACGGATGCTGGCTTTACCTGTTGACTCACGGATATCTCAAACCTCCGCCACGGGGAGCCCGGGGCGATATAACAATACAACTTGGTACAGCGCCTCCACCTGGGAGGGATCCCAACGTAGTGGGAGGAGCCCCTCACAGGAACCACAATACTGATATACACACACAGTATATGATAATAATAACCTTTACTAGAGAACATGTAAATAGGCAGTGCTACGCGGAGAATAATACTACTGGTTACAGCTACCCCTTCAGCCTCGCATGGCCTTATCCCATCACCGTGTAACCCACACCGTGTCCACAGTACCTGACGGGCCCTCGGGCACCCAACCACCCTGGTGTCCACGAGAATACAACCCCACCCCTATATGTGGTCAGCGCTGCCACTATGGTGTGTACTTTGTTGGTGCACTTAAAGATATAGGTACCTGCCGGGTTCTCCAGCACCCGGGCATGCCGATTGGTAGCTGCAGAGGATCCGCTGATCCAGCGATGCTTCTGCTTCTGTGGTGGGGCCTCCTCCTCTTGGGTGGTATCCAGCTGGAGTGTCCCACTTACGGACAGTCTTGTTATATTGCCAATTGATCTGAGCACAGACCACCCTCCACAGGCTCTGCAGCGATGTAGCTGTGTCCCTGCTTCTAGTCAGCTAAAGGGGCCGTGTCCCTACCTAAGGGGCCAGTCCCTGTAGCTTCCACAATACTAATATGGGAATCGCGGCCTAGCTGGGGCCTATTGGGGAGTCTCTGTCCTAGTGCAGGGGCCTCAGATACCCTGCACATACACCCTCCCAAACCTTTGTCCCAGCACCGACTGCCTGCTAGCCATGAGTGCGCCAAACCTCTCTCCTAGCTGCCTGTGATCCTGGCAGCCCTATTGGCCTGTTGTGCCCATGTGACTGCATGCCCCTATGCATGCTGGGGGCTGCAGTCCCTGCGGAGCCTCTAACCTAGTGCCGCCGTGTGCGCCTAACTCACTGCACATGCGCAAGTCTGTAATGGCCGCTGCTGCTCTTATTGTGCATGAGCGACCCTTCGTGATGCGCGTGCACCACCAACATGGCGGCGCCCTGCAGATGGAGCCGCCGGCTAACCCGTCGCCCACCCCCCCACAGTAGCGGAGTTACAGAGGGCAAACAGGGAACTGGAGAGCCAGAGGGGGACCTGGCTACATTTGTATATAGTTATCATATCCCCTCTTAGACGCTTTTTTCTCTTGTAAATAAATCTAATTTAGCTAGCCTCTCCTCATAAATTAGATTGTCCATCCCCTTTATTAATGTGGTGGCTCATTTCTGCATTCTCTTTAGTTCCATAATGTAATTTCTAAAAATTGTACTCCATATTCAAGGTGTAGTCTTACTAATGCTTTATAAAGGGTCATCATTATGTTTACTTCCCTACATTTAAAAGGTTTTAGTGTATTCCCCTCTGTCAGGGAAGAGTTGTTATGCCATTTCAATCCTCGCACTTGCAAACCCAGAAGTTGAACCCAGATACCCTCAGTCCTATAAAAACACATTCAACTATGTCTGGTTAGTGGTGGTTTCACAGGCCATCAAAATAATTCTTGGGTTTTTAACAATTTGCGACTTAACATTAACCTCTTGTGTGCTAGATTGATTAAAATACGTAATACTTTCTGCCATGTTCATTACAAGCACATTTAGTCACATTTGGCTAATCGGCTATTTGACATTAGTCTAGGGGAAAGAGTAGGTTTGCTTGGGGGAAGGCAGGGGGGGAATGGCTGAAGTGGGTAGTTGCTCCAGAGAGGGTGGTTAGGTCACCCAGGGGGCTGGACTGAGGGTTAACCCCTTTCTTGCCTTAGCGCTTTGTAAAGCTTTGCAATGCAATTCTTTACTAGCCACTAAGGAAGGCAATAAAGTTAGGGCCTTATTCAGAAAGCCTCGATAAGGCCCTTATCGAGCACTTATCGACCAAAATGGCTACTGGTATTCAGATAGCCTCGATAAGTGCTCGATAACGGCCTGTATCGACGCAAAATTTTATCTCCGTCCGAAATTCGCTGACTGAGCAGCGATCAGGCCCTTATCGACCATTTTCGGAGGGTTGATAAACTCCCGCTATTCAGAGACCCGCGAGTCGGGTGTCGCGGCCCATCGCAGCCCATCGCAGGCCTAAAAAACGATTTTCTCCCCAAATCCAATTCCCCACAAAATTGTTGGACAATTGGTGGGGAGATGGCTTCGATGAGCTGCGATGGGTCGGGACTTAGAAGCAATCAGGCCCCTTTCCTGCCTCGGATTGATGCCGGGGGTCTCCGGAGCTGATAGCCATTAATAACAGCTCCGGACCCCCCCGGCATGCATCCGAGGCAGGAAACATGAATGTACAGCAACTTCATTACCTTAGCGGCTAACCGCTAAGGCAATGAAGGGGTTAAACACCCGTGCCAGGCTTACTGTAATAAACATACAGTACAATGCAATACTGTGGCTATCGGGGGTGGGTGAAGGGGGAATTTGGCCCTTAGTGGCTGTTTAGGCATTGCGGGGGGGTTGTGGGGGGAGTTAACCCCTTCCTTACCTTAGCGGTTAATACCGCTAAGGTAATAAAGGGGTTAACCCAATCGCTACCCCCCTGCAAGGTCTAAACACCCATCCTTAGGGCTAATACCCCCTTCACTCACCCGTGAGGCCTAAGCACCCACCCCAGAATGACTATACCAATCCTATACCCATTGAGTAGTATAGTGGTACATCATACCCATATAATAATAATATGGGCATGATAAGCCTCTATAGCACTCAATGGGCACCCTAATAAAAATACAGTAATACACAAGACACACAGTAATAAAACCTAACTATACTCCCAAAAAAACACACTTCACTAAATAAAATCAGTAGCCAGCTAATCCAATCAATAGAAGCAATTACAACATCAACAATGAATTAATTAAACCATTACCCAATCAAACCAATTAATCCCTAAAGCAACTCAAAATGAATAGTAACACTAACCAATGTAAACAATGAATTAATCCTACATTAATTAATGTATCCATTAAAAGACAAATAAATACATTAAAACTATCTCTGAAGTATCCATAAAACACATTAGCTAACATAATATAACTCTAAGTACAAGCGAACACCAATCGCAAACCTTTTAATACATTAACCATAAACAAACAATCACATCCACATCAATAACAAGCGAGAAATGCCCCCCAAATATTGGCATAATAATGTATTAATCTGTACCCGAAAGAGGTACAGATTAATATATTATCAGTCAATGTGCCTCCCCCAAAAAATCAAAAAACACACCCAAAAAATAGACCTGTAAAAAGAGACATTTACAAACATAGAATATCTTACTTACCATTAGAAGCGGTGACCATGACAGGGTAGTACTGTAGCAGAGGGGGGCTAGCAGTGGTAGAGACACATATTTATTATGCATTGCTACAGTATGTAAAAAGGTACCTTATAGCTTGACATTCAATGAATGAGCGAGCACAAGGACCCAAATATATCAAACTTGGTAAAGTTAATATCGTAAAAAAATAGAAGGCCATATGGTTATTACCATAATTTTAAGTGAGTATTCATTAGGATTGTGAAAAAAAAAATACAAGAACGAAATTTGTGCCAAGCTGACAATGTTTGTCTATACAGAAGCCTATTAGAAGTCTACTATAAAAAAAATAAACACTAAGGGCCTTATTCAGAGAACATTCATAAAAAATTCGCCAGGGAATTTAAAATGAATGTTTTTTGGGCGTTGCTATCACGGTATTCAGAAAGGCTCGAATACCTGTGATAGCAGAATGCCAAACCTGGCGAGTTGCTGCCAGCGAGAGCCTCGAGCTCTGCAAAGGCAAAAACCAGCGATTCATTTCTGCTGCAGAGAGAGCTGCTCTGAGAGACCGCCTCTCCCAGCGAAATGTCGCCCGAATTATTATTTAAATATACATTCCTTAATAGTGTAGAGGTGCAGGGGTCTCCGCGAGCTGAACCATATTGGTTTTATGTCGGGGACCCTGCTTCCCGAGATACAAGCCTCTTTATGAGGTGCCGGTATCCTGTGCATTGAAAATATCCCGCGTCATCAGTGACCGTACATTTCCTTGCATAGGAGATACCGGCACCCCATAAAGAGGCCTGTATCTCGGGAAGCAGGGGGTCCCCGGACATAAAACCAACGTGGTTCAGCGCCGGAGACTCCCTGCACCCTACACATATAAAGAAATATATATAAAATTAATATGTAAAAACACATCATATCACGCCCCCCACCCCCCCTGCCCAAATCTATACAGTACAGTAATGGCAAATTAACTATTATCAGATATGGATAATATATTATTGCCCATTATTAAACAACCTAGTCACATACATAAATAAATATATAAATACAGTTATACTTACCACAACAGCAGGTCCCTCTGTCCTCCGTTGCCAGAAAGCATATATTGAAAAAAATACATTCTAATGGTCCCCAACCCCTTAATCACTAGCGGTTACCGCCTATAGGTATTAAGGGTTACCCACCCTGACCCGTGAGGCCTAAGCACCCACCCCAGAATCTATACCCATCCTATACCCATTGAGTAGTATAGTGGTACATCATACCCATATAATAATAATATGGGCATGATAAGCCTCCTACACTCAATGAGCACCTAATAAAAATACAGTAATACACAAGACACACAGAATATAAAACCTAACTAACTCCCCAAAACAACACTTCACTAAATAAATCAGTAGCAGCTAACCATCACAATGAAGCAATTACAACATCAACAATGAATTAATTAACAATTACCCAATCAAACCAATTAACCCTAAAGCACTCAAAAATGAATAGTAACACTAACAATGTAAACAATGATTAATCCACATTAATAATGTGAACCATTAAAAGCAAAATAAATATGATATTAAACTATCTCTGAAGTATCCATAAAACACATTAGCTAAACATAATATAACTTAAGTACAAGCGAGCACCAATCGCCAAAACCTTTTAATACATTAACCATAACAAACAATCACATCCACATCAATAACAGCGAGAAATGCCCCCCAAATATTGGCATAATAATGTATTAATCTGTACCCGAAAGAGGTACAGATTAATATATTATCAGTCAATGTGCCTCCCCCAAAAAATCAAAAACACACCAAAAAATAGACCTGTAAAAGGAGACATTTACAAACATAGAATATCTTACTTACCATTAGAAGCGGTGGCCCTTCGACTCCCGGGGTAACAGGAAGCTCACCGTACCTTGAAGGCCTGCAACAGCATCCGATGCCACATCCATCAGGATCCGGCTCAGGTACCCCAACTTCTTTTTTCTTTCTTTACTCACCGTCTTCTATCTTCATCTGTACCATTTCTTGTTGTTCTTTATCTTCTTTCTTCATGTCAATCCATAAAACCCCATGTAAATTCCAGCCGATGCGGTCTCGTCGGCTCTTGGGCTCAAATGAGGCGTCACGGCCTTAAATATGGCTTGTGACGTCACATTTACCTCACAATGGTTAGCAGCCACTGATTGGCTGTTAAAACCATGGTGCAGATTAATTTTTTTTTTTTTTTTGCTGTGACGGTCACTTAAAGGAATGATGCCAGCCAATCAGAATGGCTGTGCTTCATTTACCTTTAACATGACGTCAGTAAATCCAAGATGGCCGCTGTGTCACAAGGTATTTCAGCCAATCAGATCGTGGGACCCAATTCCACACGCTGATTGGCTGAAATACCTTGTGACACAGCGGCCATCTTGGATTTACTGACGTCATGTTAAAGGTAAATGAAACACACCCATTCTGATGGCTGGCATCATTCCCTTTAAGTGACGTCACAGCAAAAAAAAAATTAAGTCTGCACATGGTTTTAACAGCCAATCAGGTGTGCTGTAACCATTGTGAGGGTAAATGTGACGTCACAACCATATTAAGCCGTGACGCCTCATTGAGCCCAAGAAGCCGACAGACAGCATCGGCTGGGATTTAACATGGGTTTTATGGATTGACAGATGAAGAAAGAAGAGAAAGAACAACAAGAAATGGTTACATATGAAGATAGAAGACGGTGAGTAAGAAAGAAAAAAAGAAGTTGGGGGTACCTGAGCCGGATCCTGATGGATGATGGCATCGGATGCTGTTGAGGCCTTCAAGGTACGTGAGCTTCCGTTACCCGGGAGATCGGGGGCCA
>WSYH01014686.1:0-15207 GCA_036426205.1 Ascaphus truei
AAGGGGAAGGTCACAGCGATGTGGGGGGGCCGTGATCGTTACATTGCAGGGGAAGTACAGCGATGGGGGCCCGTTGTACATTGCAGGGGGAAGTCAGAGCGATTGGGGGCCGGGTTACATGCAGGGGAAGTCACATCGATGGGGGCCGTGGACATTGCAGGGGAAAAAGTCACAGCGGATGGGGGCCGTGTTACAGTGCAGGGGAAGTCACAGATGATGTGGGGGCCGTGTGTTACATTGCAGGGGAAGTCAGAGCGATGGGGGCCGTGTTACATTGCCGGGGGATAGAGGTCACAGCCGATGGGGGCCGGTGTTTTACATGCAGGGGAAGTCAGAGCGATGGGGGGCCTGGTACCTTGCAGGGAAGTCACAGCGATGGGCGCCGTGTTACATTGCAGGGGAAGTCACAGCGGAGGGGGCCGTGTACATTGCAGGGACGTAACAGCGAGGGGGGCCGTGTACATTGAGGGGAAAGTAACAGCGATGGGGGCCGTGTAGACATTGCAGGGAAGTCACACGCGATGGGGGCCTGTTCCATGCAGGGGAAGGACAGCGATGGGGGCCGTGTTACATGCAGGGGAAAGTCAGAGCGATGGGGGCCGTGTTAAATTGAGGGGGAAGGTCACCAGCAGATGGGGGCCGTGTTACAGCAGGGGAAGTCAGACGATGGGGGCCGTGTTACATGCCAGGGAAGTAAGACGCGGGGGACCGTTGTACATTGCAGGGAAGTCAGAGCGATGGGGGCCGTGTTAACATTGCAGGGGAAAAGTCCACGATGGGGGCGTGGTACATTTGTATGGTGTGGAAGTCACAGCGAATGGGGGAGGTACATTGCGGGGAAAGTACAGCGATGGGGGGCCGTGTTACATTTTGAAGGGAAGTCCCGCGATATGGGGCCGATGGTACATGCAGGGGAAGTCAGAGGATGGGGGCCGTGTTACATGCAGGGAAGTTCACAGGATGGGGGCAGTGTACATGCAGGGGAAGTACAGAGATGGGGCGTGTAACATTTGCAGGGCAGGTCAGGAACGATTGGGGGCCGTGTTACAGGCAGGGGAAAGCACAGCGAGGGGGCCGTGTTGACATTGCAGGGAAAAGTCAGAGAGCGAGGGGGGCCGTGTTGGTACAGCAGGGGAAGTCCACAGCGATGGGGCCCGTGTTACCATGCAGGGGAAGTCTACAAGCGATGGGGCCGTGTTGGTACATTGCAGGAGGAAGTCACAGCGATGGGGGCCGTGTTACATTGCAGGGGAAGTCACAGCGATGGGGTGCGTGTTACAGCAGGGGAAGTCAAAGCGATGGGGGCGGCATTAAACCTTGCAGGGGAAAAGTCAGGAGCGATGGGGGCCGTGTTACATTGAAGGGAAGTCCCAAGCGATGGGGGCCGTGTTAATTGCAGGGGAAGTCACGCGATGGGGGCCGTTGTTACATTGAAGGAAGTCAGACGATGGGGGCGTGTTGTTGGTACATCGCAGGGGAAGGTCAAGCGAATGGGGGGCCGTGTTACATGCAGGGAAGAGCCCGAGCGATGGGGGGCCGTGTTGTTACATTGCAGGGACGTAACAAGCGATGGGGGCCGTGTTTGTTACATGCAGGGGAAGGGAAAAAGTCACGCGATGGGGGCCGTGTTACATTGCAGGGGAAGTAAGAGCGATGGGGGGACCGTGTTTACTTGCAGTGGAAGTCACAGCGATGGGGCCGTGTTACATTGCAGGGGAAGTCACAGCGAGGGGGCGTGTTATCAGTGCAGGGAAGTCACGCGATGGGGGCCGTGTTACATTTGCAGGGGGAGTCAACGCGGTGGGGCCGTGGTTACATTGCAGGGAAGTTCAGAGCGATGGGGCCGTTGTTACAGGCAGGGGAAGTCACAGCGAGGGGGGCCGTGGTACATTGCAGGAAGTCAGCGCGATGGGGGCCGTGTTTACATTGCAGGGGGAAGTCAGAGCGATGGGGGCCGGTTACATTGCAGGAGGAAGTCACAGCGATGGGGGCGTGTTAATTGCAGGGGAAGTACAGAGATGGGGGCGTGTTGACTTGCAGGGGAAGTCAGAGAGATGGGGGCGTTGTTCACATGGCAGGGAAGTCACAGCGATGGGGCCGTGTACAGGAAAGGGAATGGAAGTTCACAGCGATGTGGGCCGTGTTACATGCAGGGGATAGTCAGAGCGATGGGGGGGCGTGTTACATGCAGGGGAAGTCCACAACGAGGGGGCCCGTTGTGACATTGCAGGGGAAGTAGAGCCGATGGGGGCGTGTTACATTGCAGGGGTCACGCGATGGGGGCCGTGTTCATTGCAGGGGAAAAGTCACAGCGATGGGGCCGTGGACATTGCAGGGGAAAGTCACAGCGGTGGGGCCGGGTACAGTGCAGGGGAAAGTCAGGCGATGGGGGGCGTGTACATGAGGGGAAGTCACAGCGATGGGGGGCCGTGGAACATTGCAAGGCGAAGGTCAGACGTGGGGGCCGGGTTAAATGGCAGGGGAGAAGTCACAGCGATGGGGGCCGTGTTACATTGCAGGGGAAGTCACGCGATGGGGCCGTGATTACATGCAGGGGAAGCACAGCGATGGGGCCGTGTAATTCAGGGGAAGTAACAGCGATGGGGGCGTTTACATGCAGGGCAGTCACAGCGATGGGGCCGTGTACATTGCAGGGGAAGTCAGAGCGATGGGGGCCGTGTTACATTGCAGGGAAGTCACAGCGATGGGGGCCGTGTTACATGCAGGGAAAGTCACAAGCGATGGGGGCCGTGTTACTTGCAGGGGAAAGCACGCGATGGGGGCCGTGGTTTACATGGAGGGAAAGTCAGAGCGATGGGTGACCGTGTTACATTGCAGGGGAAGTCACAGAGATGGGGGCCGTGTGTTACATTGCAGGGAAGTCAGAGCGCTGGGGCAGTGTTACATTGCCGGGAAGTCACAGCGATGGGGGCCGTGTTTGACTGAGGAGGAAAGTACAGCGATGGGGGCCGTGTGTACCTTGCATGGGGAAGTCACGCGATGGGGGGGCGTGTACATTGCAGGGGAAGTCACAGCGATGGGGCCGTGTTACATTGCAGGGGAGTCACAAGCGATGGGCGGCGTGTACATTGCAGGGAAGTCAGAGCGATGGGGGCCGTTCTATACATGGCAGGATAGTCACAAGCGAATGGGGCCGTGTGTAACCATTGAGGGGAAGGGAACGAAGTCAGAGCGATGGGTGCCCGTGTTACATTGAGGGGAAGTCACAGCGATGGGGGCCGTTACAGTGCAGGGAAGTCACAGCGATGGGGCGGTGTTACATTGCGGGCGATACCAGTCACAATGCCGTTCGCAGGGGAGTCCAGCAGGGGGCCGCCGTGTTACATTGCAGGGGGAGTCACAGCGATGGTGGCCGGTTACATTGCAGGAACGTCACAGCAGATGGGGCCGTGTTACCATGCAGGGAGGAAGTCCCAGCGGATGGGTGAGCAGTGTTAATGCAGGGAAGTCCAGCGAGGGGTGCATGAAAAGGAAGCGGGGCGTGTTTTTACAGGCAGGGGGAATGTCACAGCGATGGGGCCCGTGTTACATTGCAGGGTAAGTCACAGCGTTGGGGCCGTGTTTACATTGACAGGGGAATACAGGAGCGGGGCCGGTGTTACATTGCAGGGAAGTCAGAGCGATGGGGGCCATGTTAATTGCAGGGGAGAAGTCACGCGATGGGGCCGTGTTCTTATTGCAGGGGAAGTCACAGCAGATGGGGGCCGTGTTACATGCAGGAAGTCAAGGAGCAGATGGGGGCCGTGTACATTGCAGTGGGAACGAGGACGAGAATTACAGAATGCAGCAGACGGTGCACCAGGAAGTGCCACAACGTCTGGCCACGCAATGGACATTTTATAGTTACGGCTGCACGCCTGTGTGCGAATACATGGGAGGGGAATGATGAGTCCATTATATAGGACATGGGAGGAAGCATTGGACTTGGAATATTCGGATCCCAAAAAAGGGGGTTATCAGAACGTGGCCATTTCTTATGTAGGTACCACAGACAGGAAAGGGACACAGAAGAATACGAGTGGCAAACCCAATTCCTGCATGTGCACCAGAGTGTCTGTGACCCCCCCCCTGCTGCCCTGCGTCATATCTCGGTCCTAGGTCCACCAGCGCACAGAGCGCTAGGAGATTGCTGCTGAAAGCAGGAGAACCTCGTGGAGGGCAGTCACCGATGAACCGTTTCAGGCTGATGGGACCACCAAGCAGGAGGTGCCCACGACTCTCTGAGCCCTAAAAGGGTGAACCCGTCTCCGCCGTGCAGCAGCACTGCATGTATGTGCTGGCCCCCCCGACTGATATCAAATGGGGGTATAAAGGGGGGCTACAACTCCTTCCCTCACAGACCCTCCCCACAGGTCAGGTTTTCAGGATCCCTGCTTCAGCACAGGGGCTCTAAGCAGTGAGCCACTGTGTCGAAGCAGGGATATCCATGAAACCCTATACTGTGACGGGGGGGGGGGGGGGGATGGTGCGGGTATTGGGGAAAAGGAGTTCGAGGACTGCGTTCTGGGTCCCCACCTGTGGTAAGGACACACCACAGCATGAGGTCACAGTGACGGACTCTTGCCTCAGGCCTTCCCGAGGAGACTCTCCTGACGTACTGACGGGTGAACGTGGACGGTACCGATGGACCAGCGCCGATTCCCACTGGCCAGGTTGCACAAGATGCACCTGAATAGGAGAAAGGGACAGTTACAGGGGCAGTGCTCTTCGGGAAAAAGTGAACCAAGGCAGTGGGCACAGTAGTAATAGTCCAATTGTAGCCGATGTCTCCGATGTCTACCCTACCGAACGTAACGGGGGGTTGGGTTTTATTGTCTGATTAATGACGGCACGCAGCGTTTATGACATCAGGCCGAAAAACAAAAGATTGTGAGATCTGCGGGGCCAGGGAAGTTCCTATTGTGGATTGAGGTTTGTATGTTGTTTATAATTCCTGTATTGTTGCGTCTCCTTTGTTACAGCGCAGAGATACAGCCGGTCTTCGGGCTGCTATATAAATAAAGATATACAGACATACAGATGTGCATGAATTGGAGTAGGTAAAGAGTAAAAGAAAACGAAAACTTGATTTTCCACCAGCGAACCACAAAGTAACATCCGCTAGTTCCATGTGGATGGATATCTAAGGAAGCCAAATCGACACGGGAAGTTTGGGGCCTTATTGAGCCCATCTTAGGGGGTGCCTCTTAACCCTTTCCAGCACTATGGTTGGGGGATACAGTAAGAATGAACCAGAGAGAGGAAAGGAGTCACATTCTCACACAGTCCAGAGCGCGTGGACAGGCGCCTACGGAGGGGGGGGGAGGGGGGTAGATTGAGGAGGGGCAGAGGCTGGGCAGAGGAGGGCGTGACGGGGGCAGAGGAGGGGGGGGCAGAGGAGGGCAGGAGGAGGGGGCCAGAGCAAAGAGCTGCACATTCTCACACAGCCCAGAGGCGGGGCAGGCGCACGGAGGGGGGTGGAGGAGGGCAAGAGGAGGGGGGCAGAGGAGGGCAGAAGAGGGGGCGCAGAGAGGCAAGAGCTCAACATTTCTCACACAGCCAGAGCGCGTGGGGCAGGCGCACGGAGGGGGTGGAGAGGGGCAGAGGAGGGTGGCCAGAGGAAGGGGGGCAGAGGAGAGGGCAGAGGGGGGCAGAGAGGGCAGAGGTGGGGTAGGAGGGGGGCAGAGGAGGGCAGAGGAGGGGGGACAGAGGAGGGGGCAGAAGGAGGGTGGAAGGGAGGGGGGCAGCAGAGGAGGGAGGCAGACGGAGGGCAGACGGGGGCAGCAGAGGAGGGGGGGCAGAGGGGGGGGCAGCAGAGGGGGCAGAGGCCAAGAGCTCACTTCTCACACAACCAGAGCGCGTGGGCAGGCGCCAACGGAGGGCAGAGGAGGGGGGGCAGAGGGAGGGGGGCAGAGGAGGGGGGCGGCAGAGGCCAAGAGCCTCACATTCTTCACACAGCCAGGAGCGGCGTGGGCAGCCGCCCGGAGGGGGGTGGAGGAGTCAGAGGAGGGGGGGAGGGCAGAGGAGGGCAGAGGAGGGGGCAGAGGCAAGAGTGCACATTATTTCTCTAACACAGCACAGAGCGGTGGGTCAAGGCGCCACGGAGGGGGGTGGGGAGGGCAGAGAGGGGGCAGAGAGGGGGCAGAGGGATGGGGCAGCAGAGGGGAGACAGGAGGGGGGGGCAGCAGCGGAGGGCGGGAGGGGAGAGGTGGGGCAGGGAGGGTGGACAGAGGAGGGTGGACCAGAGGACGCAGAGGAGGGAGGCAGAGGAGGGCCAGAGGAGGGCAGACGGCGGCAGAGGGAGGGGCGAGGAGGGGGGCGAGGAGGGGAGAGGAGGGGGCAGAGGGGGGCGAGGCAAGAGCTCACATTCTCAACAACCAGGAGCGCGGTGCGGCAGGCGCCACGGAGGGCAGAGGAGGGGGGCAGAGGAGGGGGCAAGGAGAGGGGGGCCAGGAGGCAAGAGCTTACATCTCACAACACAAGCGAGCGTGGGCAGGCGCCAAGGGGTGGCAGAGGACGGGCGGCGGAGGGGACAAGAGGAGGAGGGCAGGGGTGGCGGCAGAAGAGGGCAGAGATGGGGGTTGTTTAATCAGGATAATTAGAATCCACAGCCCAGATATTAACATGCTTCACCTTAAGACCAGGGCATTAGTTTTGTAAGCGGATTTTAACCCCTTTCACGGCACCCGAAACACCTGAACATGCCACTGCTGTGCCAAAGCGGGGCCGTAAAGGGAGCAGTAGTTTCCTTATGGGCCTTGTGTTGGTTGTTCCGTGCCTGGTGAGTGTGTTCACACGTACTGTGCTACTAGCCCCGAAGGAACCTGGCCCGGGTTTGCGTTGTCTTATGCTGGGTTACTTAACCAGTGGAGACGGCGTTGGCATTTGTGGCGGTACGGCATTGTATCGAGTGGTGTAATAACCCGGCTTGGTGTTTTTTAGGGACGCCTCCATCGGAGGCCTGGTCTCTCACGCGAAGAGGCGGCAGGGATTTTGTGTGCCCAGCATGAGCAATTCATCACAGGACTCAACAGGACAAAAGGTTCCAGACAGCACTAAACAAACACGGCTCCCCAGGCCACGGACCAGACACGGCCTAAGCCAGAGGCAGCTCACGAACCCAGAGAGGGACGACCCGGACTCCGGCATGGGAGCAGGAGGGGCATGGGTGCAGGAGGCATGTGGTGCATGGAGGCAGGGAGAGCCGGAGGCATGGGCGACAGGAGGCAATGGGGAGGGGCAGGGAGTGCGAGGTGGCAGGAGGCAGGAGGCATGGGAAGGAGGCGGGAAAGGAGGATGGGTAGCAGGAGGCAGGGAGCAGGAGGATGGGCAGGAGGAATGGGAGGCAGGAGGCATGGGAGCAGGAGACATGGGGAGCAGGAGGATGGGAGAGGGAGCATGGGCAGGAGGCATGGGAGCAGCGAGCATGGGAGCAGGAGGGCATGGGACAGGAGGCATGGGAGCGGAGGCATGGGTGCAGGAGCATGGGGCAGGAGGAACGGGAGCAGGAGGCATGGGTGCAGGAGGCATGGGAGCAGGAGGATGGAGCAGGAGGATAGGGAGCACGGAGGATGGGTGGGAGGCAGTGCAGGAGGCTGGGAGCAGGAGGCATGGAGCAGGAGGATGGGAGCAGGAGGCATGGGAGCAGGAGGCATGGGGAGCGGAGGCATGGGTGAAGTGAGGCATGGGTTGCAGGAGGCATGGGTGCAGTCGGGATATTAGAACATCTTGATCTCTAACACACGGATCGCGTGTGTTTGGACAAGTTGCAATCATGGTCTTGTGTTGCACTGGAGCCGCCTATGGGTGAGAAAGACAGGGACCCTTATTTAAACTGGGCAGAGGTTGTGGCACACTTTCATGGGCACACCCTGCATCTCCCTCCTGTGATCCATCACAACCTAAAAACAACCCTACGCCACTTCAAGACCATTTAAATTGTTTATAAAACGGAAATCGATTGTTTACTACCAAATGGGCGGCTAGCGATATTTCTTCTCGTTCAGGTGATGATCGTGGGAGCGGGGGAGGCGGGAGTTTTATAGGGACGCAGGGTGCTGAATGGGAATGCAGATGGACCACATGGGATGAGTTTGAGGACCAAGACAAGTTTTCATTGGAAGTAGAACAATGATTCTGGTCATTATTTCACTGCATAAGGGATGAGGAGTTCATCACTTGTACAGGCTTCTGTGATTACAAAGTGTTGTTTTTAGTAAATCCTTGTAAACCCTCATTTACCCCAGGAAATGAGGCCACTACTTACCCAATCATAGGTCTCGACACCTGACAGAACATCTCTGAGCAAGTTATATTCTGGAGGGACATCATTGGAGCATCAGAGGACAGGCACACCAGAAACCCAGGCACCCAGACCCCCAGGCACCCAGACGTTTCCAGCACTCCACAAACACAATGCATCTGGTCTTCCCTGAACAGAGACTTTTGGGATATACGTTTGTGATGTGAAAGCTTGCCAAAAGATTGCTGCTTTGCTCAAAATGTGGCATCACAACCTGCAAACATTGCATCAGGAGACAGGAGTATATACCGTCAGATAGAGGAACATAAAGAGTATCGTTACTCACCACTTTGAGCTCCGGTACGGCAGGCTTAGGGTCCTTCATGACTATTACATAAGGCGTCTGGAAGGCAAGAAGAAAACACACCATTAAGAAGGACAGTCACTGATAAGAAACGTCATCCGGAAAAGCCTCTTATAGAAGCCCTACTCTCACAGCTGTGACCATTCATATCCAAATGCCGAGGCGGGAGTTCTGCAGAAGAGAACCCGTACAGAGCAGCGCCATTATTTCCTTTCTTAAACATGCCGCCATTTGGGATTTTTGTAGCTCTGGTTTCCTCCAGTTTTGCACCAAGAGACATCTCTATAGAAAAAATATGGATTTAAGTGTGGGAGGTGAGGGGGGGGGGGGTGCGTTTTGAGACAGAGGTGAAGAAAGTCAAGGTTTTCAGTTGAGACGAGCCAGTATCCGCACAATGACGCTCTCTGCTCTGCGCAGGCCCGAGACCCTGCTCTGCGCCAGGCCCGAGACCCTGCTCTGCGCCGGCCCGACACACTGTCTGCGCCAGGCCGAGACGCGCTCTGCGCCCAGGCACGAGACCCTGCTCTGTGCGAGACCATGCCTCTGTGCCAGGACCCGCGAACCTGTGTACCAGCCCGATACCCTGCTCTGTGCCAGGGCAGACACCCTTGCTCGTACCAGGCCGATACCCTGCTCTGTGCCAGGGCCGAGGTGACCGGATCCCTGCTCTGTACCAGGCCCGATGCACCCCTGCTCGCGCCCGGCCCGAGAACCCCTGCTCTGTGCGATATGCCGCTCTGCGCCCGAGGCCCGAGACCCTGCTTGGCCGCCAGGCCGAGAGAAAGCCGCTCTGCGCCAGGCCGGAGAAGCCGCTCTGCGCCAGGCACGAGAGAGCCGCTCTGCAGCCAGGGCCCGAGACGCCGCTCTGACGCCAGGCCGGGAACCCTGCTCTGCGCCAGAGCCCGAGACCCTGCTCTGCGCCAGGCCCGAGACCCTGCTCTGGGCCAGGCCCGAGACGCACGCTCTGCGCCAGGCCCGAGACCCTGCCTGTGCCAGGCCCGAGATCCATGCTCTGCGCCAGGCCACGAGGACCCTGCTCTGCGCCAGGCCCGAGACCCTGCTCTGCGCCAGGCCGAGACCCTGCCTCGCCAGGCCCGAGACGCCGCTCTGCCGCCAGGCCGAGACGCCGCTCTGTGCCAGGCCCGAGACCTGTCTGAGCCAGGCCGGAGCCGGTCTGTCAGGACCCGAGACCCTGCTCATTACATTCAAACTCCACCTAACTGCTACGGGAGCTGGAACGATTGTAACACGTAGACGCCGCTTGCAAATATATCACCATTATCGCCATGTTAGAATATTACAAGAGGCTCTCATGGCTTAAAAGTTCAGACACAAATATATCCCCCCTGGCTCAGCTCCTCCCCCAGTATTCCAATCCACACCCACTCGGGAGAGAGAGTAAAGAGAACAGCATCAGGCGCCCAGATCCACAGAGGAGGAGACACCGGTTCATCTCCTAACAAAATTCAGCCCGTCCCGGATTTCCACCAACACTTTACTGGCTGCGATCCAGGGTGCTTGTACAGGCAATAAAGACTCATTTATTACACAGGGACCCGGGGCTGGGGCCACAGGGGGGGCAAGCTGCACGAGCCAACCCGTAACCCCTTCCTCACAGAGCAAATGTGGCTGGCACATCCAGCAAGGGAGTTAAAAATGTAGAGGGGGCTTGTATGGACCACGTGTCGTCACTACTAAAATGCCACTCCTACGCCACGTGTGGCAACTACTACACTGCCACTTCTAGCCACGTGTCGCCACTACTACACTGCCAATCCTATATATGCCACGTGTCGTCACTACACTGCCATTCCATATATGCCACGTGTGTCACTACACTGCCACTCCTATAATGCCAGTGTCGTCATATACACTGCAACCCCCAATGTCACGTGTCATCACTACACTGTACTCCTACATATATGCCACAGTTGTCACTACATTGCCACTCATATATGCCACAGTCGTCACTACACTGACACTCCTATATATGCCACGTGTCGTCACTACTAACACTGTCACTCCTATATATGCCACGTGTCGTCACTAAACTGCCACTCCTATATATGTCAAGTGTGAACTAGCTTTACCCCGACTGTTTTTGGGGTAAAAGCCAAATAAATAAATAAGTGAGGAGAAACCCCCAATACAGGGAATATTTCAGTCTCTTAATGCTTTGTACACATTTTAATTTCTTGGTCTCAGTAAGCAACCTTCCTAGCATCTGGCAGGTAACGGCAAGCGACATGTGGGGAATGCACTGTGAGAGATTAAAAAAAATATATATATATAGTAGTAAGTAAACATAGAATAGATATATTGATAGATGATAAGAAAATATATATTTAATACAGACACACACATATATACAGGAATATAATATAATAATATTAATATATTATATATAGTATATTATATATATATATATAGATATATATATAATAATATGTATACAGTGTTCGACAAACCTATACATTGCTCGCCCGCGGCGAGTGGATTTAACCCCAGGCGAATAGAGTAAATATGGCCACAGCAGCACACGTTTGGACTAGGTGGGCGAGTAGATTTTTTGTGTGGGGCGAGTAGATTTTTGGTGATTGTCAACGTGTGTGTGTGTGTGGGTGTGTGGTGGTGTGTGTGTGTGGTGTGTGTGTGTGTGGTGTGTGTGTGGTGTGTGGTGTGTGTGGTGTGTGTGTGTGTGTATATTAATACACACGTGTGCTCATTTGCATGTCATTTCCCAGAATCCTTGACAGTGGAAGCACTGTGTGCTGTGGTGATAAGGTGAAAGGCGGGGTTGCAGACCTGTCAAAGACTACAATGAGCATACAGTAATATTTCTATTTGCATATGCTTTACGTGGAGGGTTTTTGTCACATTTTTTTTTACCCACCAACTTAACTAAGTGTGTAAAAATAAATATATAATTAAAAAATGCTAAGAAACGTTTCTGGTGTAAATTTTTTAGCTAAAGGTTAATTTTACCGTACACCTATAGTCGCTGAGGTTTTTTGTTGTTGAGATTATTATTAAGGCGTCCGCATTCTTCTTTTTTGATTTTTTCACCCGGAGATGCCTTTTTTTTTATCCCCATGAGAATTTTTTTCTAAATATTAGAATACTCTACAATGAGATTTTTTTTTGCATTTTGCTATTTGAGCTATTATAGAGGCAATCCAAGTGGCACTTAAAAGTTTTATTTTTTTTAATTGTATTAGTTGATGCCTATCTAATTGATAGTGAAAACCATTTTATTAGGAGCAGGATATGCCAGAGGGCAATATACTAAATCATATAGGCTTTCCACTGTATATAGGGACTGCTGCTTTATATGGAGATCCGAGGATAAAGCAGGGACCCAGGGCACTGCGCAGTCAGGAGACAGAGTGAGTGTCTGTGACCCGTCCTCCCAATCCCGGCGGGCCTCGGCCTGCTCAGCTTCCCATCACAAACAGGTGATAGAGAAGGACCCCTCCCAGAGACAGCTGGGGCCCCCGGAGAATACATAGGCTCGACGTGGGCAGACCTGGGCCCTGAGGGCAGAAGCCATAGGTGTCCTACCCCTGCGCAACGACCGTCACCAGAGCGGAGTGGCGGGGAGGGAAACATCAACAATCACAACCGGAAACACAGCGCTGTTGTGTCAATACAGAGAGTCATGGCGTGCTGCAGGGGGGGGGCGCAACGCGGCTCCTCGAGACCCTCCAACTGGTGAGGTTTTCAGGATACACCTGCTTCAGCACAGGTGGCTCAACTTCCTAGTTCAGCACAGGTGGCTCCATCAGTACCGAGGCGGGGATATCCTTCAAACCCGACAATGTTTGGGGGGCGGGGGGGGGAGAGGGGGGGGGGAGGGAGAGAGAAGCCACCCTGGGTTACTGTGAAAATAATGTAATATGCAGGAACAAACTCACAGGGAAAAAAGCTAACAGAGCTACCCAAATAAGAAGAGAAAGCAAAGCCTGCGGAGGGATCAGAAAACCGCCGGGGAGAGGAGGCAGAAAGATGGATTGTTTTGGTAACATCCAAAGAACCGTTCCCCCCGCCGCCGGAGATGTGCCAGCATCGCCGGGGACACAAACCATTCACACCTCTCCGAGCAGAACTGAGCAAAACGGCTCACTGCAGTGTGAGCGGCGGAGTGTATACAAGGGTCTTTACTTCACTTATTTACTGCCCACAGTGTCGTGGCTAGTTCATTTATAGGCACAGGGATGGAAAAATCGTGGGCCGCGAATGCCTGAAATTCACCATGTGGCGCAGAGTACGGACTAACGGTTCAGTCAGTGCACGATCGGCAACATCCGATAACAATGGCCACACACGCTTCCATAGGAGCCCTATAGGGTTACTGGGAACGGTAGGGTAAAAAAAAACAACAGGAAGATCCTGTTCTTTTTTCATAGACCACAATTACATTTATAGCATTACTGTGATAACCAAAAAAAAACCAACTAGAATGTAATATATTAAATATTGTGAAACGTGAATAATGCGTATATGTTTGCACATGTCCAAGATAACTCTTCCCTGCCCCCCGGTCCCATCCTCACGTCAGGTTTTCCTCACCTTTTTCTAGAATAAAAAAGCACTGTGTAGAATGCTGCACTGAGAAGGAGAAACGTTGAGCTAGTAAAGAACACATTATTGACCATTTGGTGTGATACTATTTTGACCCTTCTACATAGTACAGGTTAGTAAGTTAGCAGAAGAAACAACGCTAATAATATTGGATTATTACATGTTATTGGGTTGCTGATGATTTAATGTGTGTGGTGTGTGTGTGTGTGTGTGTGTGTGTGTGTGTGTTGTGGTGGGTGTGTGTGTGTGTGTGTCTGTGCGGGGGGGGGGGTGGTGTTTTGGGGGGTGTGTTGTGGGGGGGGTGGAGGGAGGGGAGGAGTTGAAACGAGAGGGGGGAGGAGTGTGGGATAGTGCGAGGGGTGTGGGGGCTGGTAGGGGGGAGAGTGGATAGGGTGTGGGAGAGTGAGAGGGGTGGTGGTGGCGTGGTGAGGGGTGTGCGTGTGTGAGGGGTGTGGCGTGTGTGATGAAGGTGTGTGAGAGGCCGAGGTGTGAGCGTGTGTGAGGAGTGTGTGCTGTGTGTGAGGGAGGGTGACAGAGGTGTGCGAGGGGTGTGCATGTGTGTGAAGGTTGTTCGCGTGTGTGTGAGGGGTGTGAGCATGGTGTTGCGATGTGTGTCTGGAGGGTTGCGAATGCGTGTGAAGGGTGTGCGTGTGTGTGAAGGGTTTGCGTTGTGTGAGGGTTTTGTGATGTGAAGGGAGTGCGTGTGTGTGAGGGGTTGTGCTGGTGTGGTGTGTTGTGTGTGAAGGGAGTGGTTGGTGTGAGGGGTGTGTGTGTGTGAAGGAGTGGTGTGTGAGGGTGTGAGTGTGTGATTGTGTGTTGAAGGAGTGGTGCTGTGTGTGTGAGGGTGGGTGATTGAGTGTGTGTGTGTGTGAAGGGGTGTCGTGTGTGAGGGGTGTGCGTGTGTGTGTGTGGGTGAGGGTGTGGGTGTGTGAGGGTGTGCGTCGTGTGTGTGAGAAGGGGACTTTGCGTGTGTGGGGGTGTGCGCGTGGGTTGTGTGTGGTGTTGTGTGTGGTGGCTGTGGTGAGGGGTGTGAACGGATGTGCAGTTTGGTGTGTGAGGGTGGTGTGAGTACACACACACACACACACACACACACACACACACACACACACACACACACACACACATTAAAGGCATCAGGGCACCCAATAACAGTAATAATCCAAAATATTGGAGCGTGTGCTTCTGCTAACGTACTAACCTGTACTATGTAGAAGGGTCAAAATAGTATGCACACCAAATGGTGCAATAAATGTGTCTTTACTAGCTCAACGTTTCGCCTTCTCAGTGCAGCATATCTACACAGTGCTTTTTATTCTAGGAAAAAAGGTGAGGGAAACCTGACGTGAGGATGGGACCGGGGGGCAGGGGGGAGGAGAGTTATTCTTGGACATGTGCAACAATATACGCATTTATTCACGTTTCACAATATTATAATAATTATTACATTCTAGTTGGTTTTTTTTTGGTTATCACAGTAATGCTATAAAATGTATAATGTGGTCTATGAAAAAAGGCACAGGATCGGCTTCCTGTTGTTTTTTTTTACCCTACCGTGCCCAGTAACACCTATAGGGCTCTCTATGGAAGCGTGTGTGGCCATTGTTAAATCGGATGTTGCCGATCGTGGCACTGACTGACCGTTCAGTCCGTACTGCGCCACATGGTGAATTTCAGGCAGTCAGGCGGCCCACGATTTTTCCATCCCTGTGCCTAGTAAATGAACTAGCCACGGACACCTGTGGCGCAGTAATAAAGTGAAGTAAAGACCCTTGTATAGCACTCCGGGCCGCTCACACTGCAGTGAGCCGTTTTGCTGCAGGTTCTGCTCGGAGAGGTGTGAATGGGTTTGGGTCCCGGCGATGCTGGCACATCTCCGGCGGCGGGGGGAACTGTTCTTTGGTAATGTTACCAAAACAATCCATCTTCTGCCTCCTCTCCCCGGCGGTTTTCTGATCCCTCCCGCAGGCTTTGCTTTCTCTCTTATTTGGGTATCCTGTTAGCTTTTTTCCCTGTGAGT
>WSYH01014687.1:0-15203 GCA_036426205.1 Ascaphus truei
ATGTATCACATTCTGCGTCTCTGTCCCAGCTTGCACCTTGGGGAGAGACAGTAGGAGGAGTTGGGGAGAGTTACATGGTGCACAGATTATAATGAGATGTATCACATTCTGCGTCTCTGCCCCAGCTTGCACCGTGGGGAGAGTCAGTAGGAGGAGTTGGGGGAGTTACATGGTGCACAGATTATGAGATGTGGGTCGCGGGTGTAGGACTGGGATACAGAGTGTTAAATGGGGGGCTCACCGTGTTTCCGATTTTGAGGCCGGTGCAGGATTTGAGGCCGGGGGTGACCTCGTTGTTCACACACGTGGCATTGAAGGAGAGAGAAAGCTCCTCCGGGAGATCACGGACTTCAAGCTCCACCTTGGAGCGGATTTTCTGCACCCGGGGGAGAGAGAGGAAAAAGTGAGGGGAGGAGGGGAAGGAGTGGCGAAAAGGAGGGTCAGAGATTAGAGAAGGAGAGAGTGGGAGAGAGGGAGGGATAGAGGCTGGGGGGAGGAGAGGGAGCGAGGCAGAGAGAGAAAGAGGGAGTAGGGGGAATGGTATGGGAATCGGAGAGAGGGTAGTGAGAGAGAGGGAGTGAGTGCGAGAAGGGGAGAGAGACGGAGGTAGAGAGAGGGAGACGGAGGTAGAGAGAGAGAGAGACAGAGGTAGAGAGAGAGAGAGACAGAGCTAGAGAGAGAGAGAGACGGAGGTAGAGAGAGACGGAGGTAGAGAGAGAGAGACGGAGAGAGAGAGACGGAGGTAGAGAGAGAGAGACGGAGGTAGAGAGAGAGAGACGGAGGTAGAGAGAGTGCTTCAGTCAGTTAAACTAGCCACTCTGGGTTAGGTTGGTTAAGCCGCTCCTGAGGAGGAGAGGGGAGGGCGAGAGAAGAAGACGGGGGGAGAGGGGAATAAGAGTAAGGGGGAAGAAGTAGAGAACGGTGAGGGGTGAAGAGAGATGAGAGAAGGAGGGCCGGTGTGAGAGGGGAGATGAGATGGCGATTACAGAGAGATGAAGATGGTGAAGTAGAGAGGAGAGGTGGGAGACTGGACAGTGAGAAAGGGTAGTATATAACGAGTAGGTAGAGGAGAGAGATGATGAGAGAGTAGATATTTACAGAGAGAGGGAGCATAAGGAAGAGATGGAGTGCAGGGCTATATGAATGGATAGGAGGAGATACGGGCGATAAGAGTGGGCAGAGAGTTCGAGGTACGGAGAGAGAGACAGTATGGGAGGTGCGCGGTATATGGATAGACGAGATGTTGATTTACATGGTAGGGATAGAGATATAGAGAGGCGAGACTCTTGAGCGACTGGTAGATGGAGAGAGAATCAATGGAGAGAGTTGGGAGATGGAAGTGCGAGAGATAGATGTGGGAGGGAAAGGTTAGAGATATAATGAGAGGTAGTAGTTTAAAAGGATAGAAGGGTATAGAGAGTAGAATCTGATGGTATAGAGTGGGATGATTGCTCGAGGAGAGAGGGATTCTCTTTGGAGGGAAAGCAGAGGACGGGAGATGAGCGTGATGGAGAGAGAGATATAGAGTTAGTAGAGGGTAAGGAGCTTAGAGTTTGGGGGAGTATAGAGAGTTGAGACCGGGAGAGTTGAGTAGAGAAGGAGATAATCTAGATAAGGTTTAGAGATGGGAGGTAAGAGACGGGCAAGGATGAAGCAACTCCAGCCCATCAAGGGCCACCACAGGTCAGCGGTTTCACGGTACTATCCCTTCATCAGCTACAGGGTGCTGGCAGTTCAACAACTGACACTGAGTCAGCCACCCATGCTGAGCATCTTGGAAAAGCTGACTGCTGGTGGGTGGCCTTGATGATTCTGGAGTTGGCCACTCTGACGGTCTAGAGACTATGAAAGGATCTAAAGGGACGGTCGACGGAAGGGGGCGAATGCGCCAACCTGAGGACAATAGACAAACGAGGATATTTCTGGTAGACTGACCCTGAGATGGAGTTCGACTGCCATGGGAGTGTAAGGAGAGGCGAACTGAAGGTGTCGCAGTACACTGATGAGTCCCTGTGTTTCGGCACCTCCGCTTCTAGCAGATGACTCCATAGGTCCTTCACGCTGCAGGTGGCGGGTCTCGGTGGCGGACTATCCCGTCGACAAGATCTTACTATCTCATGGAACTCTCTCCAACTCGCATGAAGGACATCTCGTCAAGATTCGCAGACGCTGGGCACCAATACGCTGACGGAGAAGATGCGTCGTGTCACCCGCTAAACTGCTCATTGGCTTGTGGGGGCTCTGTGGATATAGCCGTCATGTCGCGCCTATATGTATGCAATCTTCACGCACACTGGCCCGCCAAACCCACGCCCCCCGGAGGTCCCTCATACGGGCAACCCTGCATGGGTTAGGAGACAAGCAGTGGGACTATGTGGAATCCCTATTGTGGTCACATCCGTATAGGTTTGTCCATGCTGCTACCATAGAGTGCCTTTCTTGATGGATTGGCATGCTTTGCCCATACTCTTGTCCCTCATAGCCCCCAACGGTCAGGGTTGTACTTCAGGCACATCAAGTGGTCTCATCAAGTCCCGCTTCAGCATAGGTGGCTCAATCGAACTGATTAACGTCAGGCCTGTGCTGGAAGCTGATATAGCCCTTAAACTTGACTGGGTTGGGAGTCTTGTGACTCAAGGTGAACACACGAGGGCCAGGGCTCGGAAGCCTCGCATGTCCAATGTCCGTGGGGGAAAAGGCTTTCTTATAGAAAGCGGTCTTCCTCTTCTGCTCTGCTCAATGCCGAGGGCTTTGGTCAAGCACGGCCACGCCTCGAAGGGTCGGGTCAGATATTGGTGTCTCGCGTCGGGCAATCTCGCTAGCCTGACTCTGGGTTTTGCTGCAGAGAGGCGAAACGCGTCAGTCATGACTGGGGAGTAAGTTGAGGGCACTCACAACCATCGGGGGTTCCATTCCACCTGCCAAGCACTAAGCCGCAGCGAATTCCGCGAGTTCGACATTAGAATAATGACCGCGCGTTTGTCGACAGTCAACATGTACTGCACACTACGGCCTCACAGCGCGGTTTGGAACTCTAACCACGGTTGGAGCGTCATACTAGTAATGCCGTGTCTGTCATATCATTGTGATCTATGGTCGACTGCATTGCTAGCGGCCTGACGCATCGCGGGCATCTCAGCGTCTTTATTTCCATCTACCTTCATCTCTTTTTCTTTCTCTGTCTCTACCCTCTGGTTTAATACCTCCGCTCTCGGCCACCACTTGCCGCTCCGCTTCTCTTGCCACCTGCCCTCCCTCTCTCATACTGCACTAGCTCTACTCACTTCGTCCGCTATCCCTCTCCCACTCACTTCTCGAGCATCCCTCTCTAACGCCTCCTATACGCTACACTCCACTCCGCAATCGCCTCTCCTCACCCTCCTCCGCTGCTCTCCCCACTCACTCTCCTCTCTACGGCACTCTGCCTCTCGCTCTGCTACACTCTTAACCACTCCCTCCTCTCTCCTCACTCACCCCTTCTCTACCACTTGCCAGCTCCCTCTTCAGCATCCCTCTGCTATTCTCACCACTCCCTCCCTCTCTAACCACTCCTCCCTCCTCTATCTCACTCCCTCTCCTCTCCGTCACTCCCTCCTCTGTTTTATATTCTTCCCACTCCGCCTCTCTCTTTCTCGCTCTCGTCTCAACTGCCTTCCCTCCTCCATTCTCTCTCATCTCCGTCCCGGCCATCTCTCTCCCACATTGCTCTCTCTCTGCCCATTAGTCCTCCTCTCTCCTCCTGTCTCACTCTCAAACTCTCTCTCTCCGCCCGCGCATCTCGTGGCCCTGCCTCTCTTTTCCCGTCTCTCTCACCCATCTCTCTCTCTCATCCATCTGCTCTCCTTTGCTCCTGCGTCCTCTCGTTCCTTCTCTATCCCATCTCATCTCCCCGTCTCCGTTGTTTACATACACTCTTGTCGCCCCCAATCTCTCTCCCCTTCCTCTCTCTATTCCTCTCTCTCCTCCCCGATCTCTGTCTCTCTCCCCTTATCTCTCTGCTCTCCCCCGCTCTCCTCTAAAATCGCGATCGCCTTCATTCTCCGTCATTCTTCTCTCCCTCTCCGACGCCTTCTCTTCTCTTCCTCTCCCTCGTCTCCTCTCTTCCCTCGCTCTCACTCTCGCTCTCGCTTCTCCTCTCTCCCTCTTCTTTCGCTCTCAGCTTCCTTTTCCTGCTCCCTTCCTCTCACCCACTCTCCTCCTGCTTCTGTCACTCCATAACCAACCCCCTCTAGACTCTCCCTCCTCTGCACCCCTTCTCCCCTCCCTCTCCCCTCCGTCTCCTCGTCTAAACTCTCTAATGTCACGAAGTGCTCCCCACAAACTAGGACGGCGCGAGGTGATGTGGGGATGTTCAGTAGATACCGACGCGCAACGGGCACCAACCGGCGTCCGAAATGCGATTCGTATGTCGTGTAGGCGGGTCAGGGTGGGTAGAGGTTAAATAGTCATGATAACTCCGCCGTGTCTGGGGTTGGAGAAGTCGGGGATGGTCGGGTTACTCCGTCGTTGTCTGAGATTGGAGAAGTCGGTGGGGGTCGTTGGTGTCTGTACCGTGGTCCAGGGGGTGGGCAGAGAAAGTGGATCGCAAATACAAGCCGGGTCAGGGGTCTAAGAAGGTCAGAGGGTTGCCGGGTACAAGGCTGGGTGGCTAATGTAGAGTAAATCAAGGCAGAATGCGGCGGGGCAGCAGGATGTCCTGAGGCAGAATGCGCGGTCGGCAGCAGGATGGCCTGAGGCTAGAATGCGCAGGGCCGCAGGATGCCTGAGGTGGGCGATAATTCGGCGGGCTGTATGGCTCTGATGGCCTGATTGGCCGAATGCATTTCGTTGCAGGCAGGGATGCCTGAGGCATGAATGCGGGCGGGGCAAGCATAATGGCCGGCTAGCTGCTGCACTTTCATAATAACATGAAGCACAAGTTTATGCTCAGCGCAGTTGCCTCAGGGGTTTCTGGCTTGTAGCATATATTGAGTGTTAGGGATTTCCAATGTAGGCTGCAGGCAATGAGTCATGAATACTCACATGATAGTTGTCCAGTGATTGGCATGGGGTGGAGTATTTAGTGTGTTAACCACCCTTCGCGTACTCCCTTGGGGATGGCGGCGTGGAGTTGAGTGCATGGTAGGCCGGTCCCTCCGTTGCAGTCGACGGGGTGGCGTTGTCGGTGGGCGAGGCCTAGGTCCGGGTACTTTGAGTAGTGGGTCAATGGCGGTCGCTTGCGCTAGAAGCGTCACGCGGCGACATCACGAGGGCGGGGCCTATGGCCGGTCCGTGAGTTGGTCCCTCCTGGACATGGGCATGACTCCTGGTAGACCTCAGAGTGAGGTGCGTGCATTCTCTTCTGTCGGCGGAGCCAAGAGGTCCAACTCCTCTCCCTCTCTCTGCTCTTAGTTCTCTTCCGCCTCTCTCTCGTTCGGCGGGCGTCTCTCTTCTGCACCCCTCTGCTCTCTGCTTCTCGTCTCTGCTTTCATCCACCTCGGGCTGCTTCTCCTCATCGGCCCTCTTAAAACCCACCTCTGCCCTTGTTTTTACATACCATTTCTCTCTCATCCTTCCCCAGTAATGCAGTCGCCTGCCTGCCGTCTTCGGGATATCAGCTACGTCTTGGCTCTCACGGACGAGTGAAGCTTTAACATAGGAGTGCAGAGTGCGAGAGCGTGTCGCGGCACCGGGATGTCCCCGGTAGGGAGGATCGATGCTCATTATGCAGGCTACCTTCTGTGATCTGAGTGTGAGGAAAAAGGTAACCGTGACAGGGTCTTAAGAGAGCTGACCCACGGCAACAAACTCAGTCAGCAAGGTCTACACGCCAACTCAACTCAACCTATAGCTAATCCAACCAAACTCAACGCCAACCCACCGAACTCAACCCTAGCTACCCAACCGCAATCCTCAACCGGGCAATCTTAACGCTAACCGTCAACTCATCGCCCAAGCTTAACTCACCAATCAACCTAATCTCCTACTCATCCCAAGCTAACTCAACTCAAGGCTAACCTAGACTCCCATTCATAATTCGAACCTGCAAGCTAAACCCAACGCATGCACCGAACTCAATTCCCAAGCTAACCCAATCGACTCAAAGCTTAGCCTATAACCCACTCATCCCAAGCTAACTTCACACCGCATAGCTACCTAACCCAATTCAACGCCAACTAACCCAAACCCGAACGTCTAACCAAGCTAACCTAACCAACATCATCCCCAATCTAACCGCATACTGTAACTCACCGCAGCTAACTCAAAAAATCGCCTAAGCAACCTAAATCCGTCAACTGCATCCGTTCAAGCTAACCCAACAGACTTCACCAATGCCTAACTCAACCCTAACTAACCTAACCCAATTCAACAGCAAGCTAACCCAATCCGAAACTCATCCCAAGCTAACCTCTTACCAGAACTCAACCATAGGCTAAACTAACGCGGGACCCAATGTCAACTCTAAACCTAAGGATCGCTATGTGGAAGGTTTTACGATGAACAGTTTCCATGTTTTATCCATCATCAGTACAGATTTACTCTCAACCGCACCCATCCGCCCATCCCCCGCACTCTCTTTCTAGCAAAAGTCGCACCCAGAATGTGGTACTCCTTACCACCTCCCTTATTCCTTATGAGTCCATGTGGGACTTATTCCTCTGTGTCCGGCAGGAGAGAGAATCGGGCTGGAGAACGATTCGTCGGCGACACCTGTTGGCTTACAACCAACAGGCCGGCTAAGACGCTATCATTCGCTGGATGGGCGTCTGGCGGGCATCGTGCAGCCGTCCAATGAGGGAACCTTGCCCACCTGGAGATGGACTTAACGCTACTATGGCCTTGTGCATCCAGCCTCCACCCTGGTTAGGTAGACGGGAGCTGGCGCCGCGGGAGTGTCGCTGCAGAAGACGCAGTTTGTGTGTTTGTGTGTGTGTGTGTATGTGTTTGTGTGTGTGTGTGTTTGTGTTTCTGGTCTTTAAATCCGTGTTTCTGTTCCGCCACCAGAAGATACCCGATTTGTGCGTCTGTGTGTGTGTGTCACTGCCAGAAGAGCTGTGTATGTGTGTTTGTGTGTCTGTCAGTGTGTGTCTGCGTGTGTCTGTATCCCTGCTAAAAGAGCTGTGTGTGTCTGTATGTGTGTCAGTGTGTGTCTGTATCACTGCTAGAAGAAGTGTGTGTGTCATTGTGTGTGTCAGTGTGTGTCTACTCTTATGCAAAACACACTGGCAGGGTAGCTGTTGGGTGTTGCAGTAGATGTGTGAGTCTGTGTGTTCAGTGGTGTTTTTTGTGTGTAGTGTGGTGTGTCTGTATCATGTGCATTGCCAGAATAGGGGGCTGTGTGTAGTCGGGACATTCTGCGCAGTAGTTTACTGATAGCACATCAATTTTATCTTCTTCCGGCCTACACCGTTGCTGCTCTCGTCGCTCTCTCTCTCTCGAGATCCGCTCATGATCCTCTCGCTCCTCCTCTCTTCTCTCTAGCCTCGCTCCACAATCTCTCATCTCTCTCGTTTTCCTCCCCCTCCTACCACTTTCTCTCTCTCCCTCCCCACTTTCCCTCCTGCTCCTACTCTACCAGCTTCTTCCCTGTCCCCTCTCCGCCTCGCCTCCTCTCCCCTCGCTCTTCCTCCCCACTTTGCCTCACCCCTCTGTCTCACACCCCCTCTTCTCTCTTTCCACTCCGCCACTCTTTCTCTTTTCTTCTTCCCTCTCTCTCTCTCTCTCCCTCTTCCCACCCCTCCCCCTGCGCCCTGAAACTCTCCCACCTCTTCTCGCCTGCTCTGTTCTCGTGTTCTTTCTCTCCACACCTTCTCCCTCCCTCCTCACCCCGCCCCCCCCTGTCGGTGCCCCCCCTCTTACCCTCTACATCGTCTGCTCTCCTCTCCCGGCCACGGCCTCCGCTGGCTCTCTCTCCACCAGGGCCCTCTTCCTCCCAACTTTTCCTCTCTCCTCCCGCTACGCCCCTACCCTCAGCTGTCTCTCTCTCTCACAGAGCCCCTCATCTAATCCTCCCTCCCCGGCCGTACCCCAGCTAGTTCTTGCCCCTCCCCACTTCTTCTTTCTCTCCCCCCTCTTCTAAACCACTATTTGGTACATTAGATTGGAGATCTCTTCCTCTTCCCCTGGCTCCTCCCCTTTCGGTCCTCCGCACTTTGTCCCTGCCCTCCCCTCTTCGAATGCCTGACCTGTCTCGCGGACGTTCACATTTTCCCTCGTCTCTCCCCTCTCTAATTGCCTAATAGAAGAATGGCTCTAATGCGCTCTCAGTCTTTCCTTCGTTCGCCCTCTCCCCCTTCTCTAGCTACCCCCCGCTTCGGTCCTCAACTTCGCATCCGCTTGCGGCTACGACCTCTCTTTCCCCCTCTTCTCTGCCCCTCCTATTCTTGCCCGTTGGTCTTCTTATGACAGAAGAAGACGGTGCTCTCACCTCACTCACAGAAAGCCACAAACATTAACTCTTGGTGTTTTTGCGTTCACTCAGATCTGTGGTGATTCTTTCAAGGTTAAGTAGTCTCTGTCGCTCCCCTCCTCTTCTCCTCCTCGGCGATTCACATAAGCCAAACACAACTCTCCTAATTCACCAATGGCCACACAGTCTCATCACAGTTCGTGTCAAAGGGGTGGGGGGGACTGCATCCACACAAATCCTATCTCCCTCATTGATCTCGCGTCTCTCAGCGCTTAGAGCTGAGTAGATTGAAAGATGGTGTCTCAAATCATAATTCCCCCCCGCACTCCCAAGTTTCCCCTTCCCCCCCCCCTAAAAATTCCGCCCCCCGCCCTAAACAAAAAGTCGATTTCGTATAGTCAATTGGAACATTTCCGACGTGCTCTGTGGTCTAAAAGTTGAATTTGTCGCAGCGTAGTAACGCAGCGCGGCATGTTTTCCCCTCGGTGGCGCAGGGGTGTTACGGGTAAATCGCTGATATTTGTTTGTTAGGTTAGGAGGCAGGTGCGCTTATTACACGACTTATAATTACGGGGGCGTTAACTGGCTGTTGGGGGCGGCTTTATTGACACCAGGTCCTAAAGAGGAGTCGCAGATGTGGGGATTTTTGGAGTATCTTCAATGCGGACCGGTAGTGTCCAGGAGAGTAGGTGAGACAATGTCTACGCTAATAGATTGGAGAATTCAGCTGCAGAGTAGGTGGCATGTGTCTAGCGCAAGAGGTGGAACCTTCATGGTTACCTGCTATTATGGGTGTGCTAGTGTCTAGGCCAAGAGGTGGAATTCTTTCCAGCAGAGGGTGGCATGTGTCTACCAAGGAGTTGGATGGCTATTTCAGTGCGCAGAGAGGTGGGCAGTGTCTAGCCAAGAGGTGGATATTCAGCAGCAGAGGTGGGCAGGCTAGTCGCAAGAGGTTGGATTTCAGCAGAGAGTGGCTGATTGGTCTAGCCACATAGGGTGGACTTCGGCATGGGTGTGCAGTGTCTAGTCCAAGACGTGATCTTCAGCAGATGGTGGCAGTGTCTACCTTAGAGGTGGATTCTCAGGCATAGGTGGCTAGTGTCTAGCGCAAGGTGGATCTTCAGCATAGGTGCACGTTGTCTAGCCAAGGTGTATCTTCATCAGAGAGGTGGGCTGTGTCTAGGCTAAGAAGGTTGATCTTTCGGCAGAGAGGTGGGCTAGTGTCTAACCAAGAGATGGATATTCAGCAGAGGAGGTGGCTAGTGTGCTAGGGCCGAGAGTGGATTCTTCAGCAGAGAGGTGTCAGTGTCTAGCCAGAGGTGTATCTTCAGCAGAGGTGGGCAGATGTCTGAGCCAGAGGTTGATGCTTGCTAGGCGAGTAGGAGGTGTCAGTGTCTAGCCACGAGGTGGATCTCAGCAGAGAGGTGGCAGTGTCTAGCTCAAGAGTGGACTTCGAGGCAGAGGTGGCAGATTGTCTTAGCCAAGTAGGTGGAAAAAATCTTCAGGGCAGAGGTGGCTAGTGTCTTAGCGCAGAGGATGGATCTTCATGCAGAGTAGGTGGCGGAGTTTCTAGGGGCCAAGAGGTGGATAATTCAGCATGTAGTAGGTGGGTCAGTGTCTTTTAGGCCAAGTAGGTGGATTTCAGGGAAACAGAGAGGTGGCTAGTGTCTTAGCCTAAGAGTGGACACCTTCATCATATGTGGTCAGTGTCTAGTCGCAAGAGGTGGTAATTCTTCAGCAGAGGTGGCAGTGTCTATGGCCAAGTAGGTGGATCTCTAGCAGAGGTGCAGTGTCTAGTCCAAGAGTGTGGATCCTTCAGTGCTAGAGGTGGCGAGTGTCTACCAAGAAGGTGGATCTTCAGCAGAGAGTGGCAGTGTCGTAGCTAAGGAAGTTGATCTTCCCAGCAGAGATGGTGGCAGTTGGTCTAGCCATAGATGGATATTCAGGGCAGGGGTGCAGTGTCTAGGGGCCATAGGGTGATCCTTCGCCTGCAAGAGTTGGGCAGTGTCTAGCAAGGAGGTGGATCTTCATCAGAGGTGGCATGTGTCTAGTGCCGAAGAGGTGGACTTGCAGCTAGAGAAGGTCGCAGTGTCTGCCAAGAGGTGGATATTCAGCAGAGAGGTGGCTGTGTCTAGCCTAGAGTTTGTGGATATTGCACTTAGAAGTGGCAGTGCCCCCCCCCCCCCTATCGGCAAGAGGTTGAATATTTCAGCATGTAGAGGTGGCAGTGGCAGCGGGCAGAGAGGTGGATCTTCAGCAGAGGTGGGCAGTGGTCAGCCAAGAGGTGGATATTCAGCAGAGGGTGGCAGTGTCTAGCCAAGAGGTGGATCTTGCATGCAGAGAGGTGGCGAGTGTGCTAGCTACGAGGTGGTATCTCAGCAGAGAGTGGGCGTGTCCTAGCGCTAATGAGGTGGTGCTCCTGGCAGAGAGGTGCTGGTGTCTAGCTCAAGAGGGTGGATCTTGCAGGTGGCTAGAGTTAGGTGTGCAGTGTCTAGTAGCTCTAAAGGTGATCTTGCAGCAGGAGGAGGGTGGATAGTGTGGCTAGCTAGAGTTGATCTTCAGCAGAGGTGGGCAGTGTCTAGGGCAAGAGATGTGGATATTCAGGCATAGAGGTGGCTGTGTCTATCGGTCAAGGAGTGTGGATCTTGCAGTCCGAGAGTGTGGCATGTCTAGGCCAAGGGTGGATCTTCAGGCAGAGGAGGTGGCTAGTGGTCTGCGGCAGGAGTGGTATCTATCACTAGAGAGTTGCAGTGTCTAGGGTCCAAGAGGTGGTATGCTCAGCCTAAGAGGTATGATATTCAGCAGGAGGAGGTGGCTAGCTGTCTAGCCAAGGGTGGATCTCAGGGCATTGGTGGTGGCTGCTCTAGCGTAAATGGTTGGAGCTTGCAGGAGAGAGATGGGGTGTCACTCGAGTCTGCAGGTATTAGCAACATGATACCTTTTTTGAGTTACGGCGGGTATCATTCCCTGAGGGGGGCAAACAGTTAGTAAAACTGATTGACTTTATTTCCTGAAACGACGTAGCACATCGCCCCGGGGGTAGCAATTACAGAGAAAACGCACTTTACTGGGTCTGGGCTTTAAAAAAACTAGATTTTCGCGAGGTAAAAGCTAGAAGCATTAACAAAGTCTTTTGTTGACCTGGACTTATTGCCCGAAAATGTCCGCGGAAGCCATATCGGGCATGAAGTTGCCTAGTACTGTCCGCTGCTCTCTTTGTCCTCGGGCTGCAGTGCCAAAGTCCGTGCATCACTTCGAGAGGGCGAGTACCTGGTGGCAAACATCGCTGGAGCAGTTTTTCGGCTTGTAATCCTAGCCCGCTCGCGTTCTATTTCTGCAGAAGCTTGGCCTCCGAACAATGGACATTAGAAAATTATTCGACCTGAGTATTTGCTGAAGCCGGCTGCGCGGCTTATTTCTCCCGAGAGCATCTTGGTTCGTTCATTCATTTGCCTGACTGCTGTTTCTGGGCGGCTTAGAATCATTCTCTGCGCTCCGGATTGGCTGAGAGATACTTCATGGTACTTCAGAGCTTCATTCATGAAATACTCTCGGCCTAGATCCGGAGCTTGGAAGGAATCTTACGCAGCGCAATCAGAGCGCCTGCCGAGTCTATCTTAAGGCCCAGGCTAAGCTGGATCAGGTCTGATCAAGTGCATGCGTCCACACCCACCTGGCAACCCTCTGCCAGCTTGTCAGGCATGAAATCTCACCGGCAGAGTTAGGGCTCCTCACAGTCTGGGCTGGGCAAATGGTGGTCCGATGACTTCCATCACCCCAGGACGTGAGTACGCTTAGGCTTAACTCTCGTGCTGGCCTTAAGCCTACAAATGGCTTTCACATCGCATTCCACACACCACGCTTTGCAACCCTCTGAGGCTTTCATGTCGCGGTACCCGAGCAGACTGGATGGCACGTCTCGCTTGGCAGCCACATTGGTCTCTCTGAATCCATGATCCTTGAAGTCCGCCCCTGCATGCTCGATATACTCAGTGCCCAGCGATTTAAACACACATGGTTTAATAAATTATGCTTTACATCTGGTTATATCTTTCTTAATTGCTTTGGTTATGATGGATAGAATGAGAAAGTTAATCGTGCGTCACATTTTATATTCCGACTCAGCCTACCCGCCACTACACTGGGCAAGAACGCAGGGGGGGGGGGGGGGGGGGGTGAGCCTACTTAGACTTTTAAACACCTCCTCACCTTATGTATGGTTTGGAGTAGCCGCCCGCCAGGAACCGCCCTATACCAGGTCGGGTGATCTTCTGGTACCCCTTCACATCCCTAGGGACGCCTCTTTATACCGTTCTTGCAGGGATATGCCACACATCCTATGCCCCATGTTGCCTTTCTGTGCTGAAGCGGGAACCTAGCGGTGACTACTCGGCGCAAGTTTTTCACAGGCTACGGTATTTTGACAGAGGGGTGCCGGAGTATTTGTGCATTATATGTATCCCGGATCGCGCCCTGTTATTCCCCGGGTACATTTTGGGGTATTCTCCAGCAACGTCTGGATACCTCGTGTCAACTACCAGGCACAATCACTGAGAAGACTTTCTCTCGCAAACCCATCCATGACCTGAACTCACCGCCGCCGCGGTGACGCATCTGCTCGCTGCACCTACCCTGCTGGCTGGCTATCTCCCACTCCCTGCGCGGCTGGCACTCGCCTTGCTGGCGGGCTGTCACTCCATGGTAAGGGTAAAACCAGACAATTCTTATTGTCGTCTGCGATTTTAATAAGGCAATGCATTGACAAAAAAACGCTGGGCTCAAGAGTCTTGACACTTCCCACTGCCCTTGCCCGGGCGAACCCCTTAAACAGACATTACTATTGGATCAGAGGGTAACCTAAGTGGCTTAACGCTTTTATTAGTGAGCCTGGTTTACCTGCTCACCACACAATGCGGTTGTGTCTGGGCTAAATGGTGGATCTATATATGGTCAGGGCTTCTTGGGCTTGGTGTGCCTGGGGCCCGTTCTTTTTCATGTTGATGATTTCATCCTCTCTGACATCTGGTCATCCATGAGTTATGCTAAATCCGGCGGTTCATGGAGGGGACTTGAAGGGTCCTATAGCGGGGTAGTTGAGGTGGTTAAATAGCGCCTGTGGGTGGGCGCTGTTGGTAGGGGTAGAGGTGGCTTTTATACGCAATGGCTAGTCCGGGGCTCTTTGGTTGTCGTATAGACCTGTGTGACATGGAGTGGGCAGGGCTCATGGTCAAGCGTTATCTAACTGTCCGGCGCTCAGTCGCCCGTCTATTCTCGTAATACTGCGGGTCGGGCAGTGCGGTAAGCGCTCCTGGTGGTTTCTTGCGCGCATTGACCATTACTGCTTTGATAAGGTGTTGTGATGTGGCGAGTGGCATCATTTTAAGGCTCGGGACTTTTGGCGCCCGGGATGGGTAGGTGTTGCGGACGTTACCATTGGTTTGGTTCTAGGCCATGGGGCCTATTACCTATACTCCCTTTGGAAAGCTCGCGGGTGCTTTTGAGTGATGAGTGGCATGGCTCATTTAAAGCGCCGGCGACGTTGGGCACGTCCGGATGGTGGTGTTGTGGACGCATTGCCGAGTTGAGCTACCTGGTCAGGGTTGTGCACTATGAGGGTTATGTTTTCTGTTTAGATATATGCCATCGGGCGTTTGTACGCGCTTCCACGCAGCCTTTGTTGTGGGGTATTTATATGCATCATTCTGGGGGGTGTTATAACGGCGGGTAAGGGGGACAGGATCTTCTGCGGTCGTGCTCTCACGGTCGATGGGTTTAGGCCTCAGAAGGTGGCCAACGCGCCAAAATAACGCAGTGGCTTCTATCTGTTTTCCCACACACGGCTACACATGTCCTGCGCGGGGACATCCTCTGAAAGTAGCGTCAGACGGGGGGACAAAGCCTGGCTGTCTCTTCAGGCTCCGCGTGGACACCCCCTTATGTGGCTACAATGAGACCGGACCGGGCTTAAGGAGAGTAAAAGGAAACAGGTCTATTATGGTGATGCGTTTTCTGAGCAAGGGGTAGGAAGATAACCGCTGAGGCTGAGATTGTAAGATCTGGGCGGCACGTAAGGCCTTATGTGTGCTGGGGAATGGAGTTGATAGGGAGCATTTGTATGGGGGTAATAGGATGGGTTGACCTCCCTCTTTCCTGCCTCTAGAAATACAGTGAGCTGATCGGCCGGGGACGCCGCCGGTGGGACTTTATCCCAGTACTCGGCAGCAACGTCATCCAGCTAATAGTGGAGTCATTATAGGCTTTTCTCCGTCTCCCTGCTCCCGCACCTTCCCCCGTATCTACTCCGTCACATCTACTCTGTTGTCCGTCTCTACGCTACGCCGTCTCTACGCTCGTTCTCTACCGGCGTCACGCTCTCTCTCTCCTACCTCTGTCTCTTACCTCGTCAGCTGGCTTGCTCCTCTCTCGGCTCCGTCCTACCAACCGTGTCCGTCTCTACCTCTCGTCTCTACTCGACTCCGTCTCTAGCCTCCGTCTCTACGCCAAGCTCTCTCGTCTCTAAACCTCCGTCCATCCCTCCGTTTTCTTCTACCTCTCCTACACCTCCTCTCTCCTCTCCCTTCTCTCTACTTTGTCTCGTCTCTCTCCTCCGTCGCTCCCGTTCTCTCTCTCAGCTACCCCCGTCTCTACCCTCGCGTGCTCTAGCGCTACGCTCCGTCTCTACCTCCGTCTCTACCCTCCGTCATCTGACCGGCCTTCTCTACCCAATCCGTCTCTAGCCTCCGTCTCTCCTCTCTAGGCGCTCTGTCTCTCTGCATGCTCCCATCTCTCTTCTCTTGTACCTTTTCCCAGTCAG